>JAJOZX010010337.1:0-141177 GCA_023014485.1 Bathynomus jamesi
CGCGAGGAATAAGAGCGTTATTATCAGAAGCATTCTTCCACATCAACCGTATATCAATGCACGGCCGATCGTTATTTATACACAACGTACATACAACGGCGTATGAGGGTGCGTCACTAATCTGCTCTCTTCTTGTACCTACGTTAGCAGGTATTTTATAACGATCTTCACTCCACTTCTCAAGTATCACAAAGATTCTATTCATCTCCTCGATACTTAAATAAACCCGTTTGTTTGTCGGTCTACATTCCGTTTCCAGTACATAGCTAATGGTACCGGAATTACGCCTGAACACGCGCAACGATTTCGTCACGGACACATCGTACGAGGCGTTGAGAATGCTGCTCAAAGGAAGTTCCATCGTATTCGAAGAGCGCACGTCCACTCGGCTCAAGCTCTGAGATAACTATGAGCCGTGTGAGGCACGCAGGTAGGCAGGAATGGTTCGACGGGCGGCTGACTCGATAATACGTGAATGGGCTTGTTCCGCGAGTCGAATTGTTGTACCGGTACAAGAATATCACTACCAGCCTACGCACCAGACAGTTTGGATAAGAACTAGGAACATTTTACTAAACATCTCCACACTCAGGCGCACTATTTGAGAGGAACATATGTTCATATTTTTCCTTTCTGCCCATCAGACGATACTCGTCTCTAAACTCTGTTAAAAATTCACGCAGGGCACTAGCCACAACCTCACTACGAACCTCATCATGATATACGTTAATATAGTGATAAAAATACTTAAGATTGTCCATGATCACGAGATTCACATTTCCAGTCGTAGGGTATGAGTAATCGACATGGTGTAGCATGACGTAATACCGCTTGTCACACCACCCATCAGCAAGACTCATTATCCATACCTGCTGCTTCTCTTCTGCACGCGTTGTTTCTTTTACTTCACGGTGTATGTGAGACTTTATAAAGTTTAGCTCTGCAGTATACTTCAGCACATCGTCTGTGCAACGAAAGCCTTCAACGGTCTCACCAGAACATCCGTAGAGTATTTGTACATCTTGGAACTTCGCACAATCCAATGTGTTTTTAAAAGAGGCATAGGAGGGATGAATAGGAAGTTTTTCGGTATCCACCACATCCTGGCACTTTACTGAATACAATTTCGTAAACGGTGTACAAGCAATATTAAAGGTAGCCATTTGAATACACGTCTGATCTGAATACACGTCTGATCTCTCGGGCTTACTGCGGTCGACTGACCACGCAGGGACTCCCAGATAGTAGCATGACTCATGGTCTTACAGTGGGCGGAGCTTAGAACTTTCACCTACACACACACACACACACACACACACACACACACACACACACACAAAGGAGAAAGTGAAACGCTATTTGAAACATGATTTATTTAATAAACGAGATATTCAAGTTATATATATTTACAAATACGATTTAATAAACGAGATATTCAAGTTATATATATATATATATATATATTTACAAATAGATACGATTATATACAAGACGTGTGAGTTAGAAGCATCATTGGTATCCAAAGGGTACGGTATCATAGGTACCAGGTAACTGGTAACGTTTCCTATAGGTGTTACGGCAAACCATCGTACCCCTAAGTTCCTTCACGCCTACCAGCTTCTGCGCCCGAAAATTATGGGTGCCTACAATTAGTTGGTGAGGTTGTTCATCCAAACATACTAGATCCTTCAACGACTCAAAGTTAACAACCTCCCGATTCGCATGGTTGAGCGTAATACCCTTTGCCTTCACGATATATTTCATTTCATCCCCCACCCTGACCCGTACCCCATAAGTCTTAGGTCCTGTTGAGGCAAAAGAGTCGGCGTATGCGTTGTCCCCATACTCATCCTTGATCTCATCAGTGAGCTCGCCGAGGAACTCCCCAATAGTGGGCATGTATTCACCCTCCCTCTCTGTGAATATCACGCTATCTGTATCGGCATACAATACTCTCCGCCCAAGAGAATGCATTAGACCCCAAAGTTTTATACGGGCATAGGCTGTTGTGAAGCTGGCCACAGGTATGTTTGTAACCCTTGAGGTATCTGTGGCAAATTCAGTGTTGTTGTACTTTATTACGTAAGTATTACCTACATTTACGATCTCCATGACCTCTTTATCGGGGGCATTGGCATAATCCCAGACATCGCTATAACTTTGTGCCAAATGATGCTCCCTCTGCCGGTATTCTGCGCAAATTTTCCCCATAGACTGTTTAGACACAACTTTGCACTAAAGCGCTTGCCAGGATTCTTTACAATTTGGACACGATCAAGTTGTATACCTTCGCGGTCGCGGTAACGTTGAATATAGGCAGACTTTTCATCTTCGGTATCAACTCCTCGCGGATACCCTGATGCCTCAACCTTATCCTTCAAAAAGGTGTTTATATATGGTGTGAAAAGGTTGGGTAGCTTCTGAAACCTCCACACCTCATGTATCTTCAGTATTCTATAACCATGGCGCACGGCTAGGGCCAACTCAGGACTTGTATATACGCCTCTGATCTTACGCTGGTGGGGTATATGGTTACATTCGCCGTTATCCTCTTCCGCGCACTTCACGCACAGGGGAAACATGAGCTTTGTACGTCCTCCAAACAAGCTATCACCACAATTGAGAGGATCCAGCACCATTGAACGCTTGATCGCTTTTATTTCCTCACGGTACACCTCGTCTGTCTCCATCCGTGCATTATATTCATGCTCCCACAAGACTTTGTGAGTGAACTGTGATCCTATAAGTTGATCGCGGGTGCGGGTCGATGCAAGACAGTCGGCAGGAGACCTACCGTTGATATCTCCGGTGACTCCGCACTCAGGACGGGGGCATCCATGCCACCAGCAACCGTTAAAGGAGTACACAGTCTTCACACCAGTGACACGGTTTTCACTTAACCCATCAACCCAAAAAACACGTCCATTAATCTTAATGGGTACTTCACCCGTGTTGCGGGCGTGCTTTATGTATACACCTGTCTGTTGCTGTAGGTGTATGAGCCAGTAAATAGCCTTGTGCCCGTAACTGCGGGGATTGTTTCGGTGAATAATGGCTAAGGTGTCTTTCGGCATGAAGTTATTCTTGAACACCGTAAAACATAATGATGCGATGGTGGTTGCGACTTGCAGTGGATCGCATTTGAAACGGACTATGTACATCCTTCTAAAGGCCTGGAAACATACTCTAAGCACGCGCACATCATTCACGCAATAACGCTCACATTCATCAGCTATATTATAAGGGTTACTTTCATTAAAACTGTCGTAGTATCGATCAAAGTCTTCACGTTCATCCATGCAGTCAAAATAATGTTTGGGGGTGGTGGGCCTACGTAGTTTAAAGTCTCGCTGGTGAGGAAAGTGTATGGGAAGTATCCTTTGGAAACTTCAGCTGCTACTCCAATCACCTTGGGTAGCTTTGCAAATTTACAAGGTGCGAATAATAAAGTATCTTTAAATTGTACATTGCCTCTTATCTGCATCTGTATTAATTTGTTGCCTCTTTTCAATGGATCACCTGTAAATATCTCAGAGGATTCGTGTTCAAGCAACTCCTTATAAAGGAACTGCGTGTCAAACTTTGCCCCGTTATGGGCGAGAATATACACAGTCATTTTTTTGAACTTGTCGGCTAACTTGACAATATAGGACACAAATAGTTTCACAGGACTATCGCTGACATTCGTTTTAAAAACGTTTGTCCGTTTACCACATTTGGGGCACTCGTCACATTCGATATCCATACAATCATCACAGATAGTCTGGCTCACAAGTAAATGTGGAATTACCTCTTTGGTTTCAGCGTTCGTATATGTTTCTATATCGTAGTATACAGTTATACAGGGGTTATTTTTAGGCTTAGCATCTTTCATATAACATACATGCTTTACTCCATCCGCCTTATATTCCTCCTGGCATGTAGGACAGTGAATTACGTCACACTTGTGCTTAAATTTTCCCCAATTATCCATTGTGTGAAACATACCACATTCACAGATTCTCATTTTCCTGCACGTGGCAATTGATTTATGGAAATCAAAACAGCTATTATTGAAAAATGTGCGTCTACACATATCACAGTCTCTCTTCTCAGCTTCAACTACACGGCTTTCACATTTGGTGCTTTTACACTGCTCACATACCATGTGACATTCTTTACAATGTCTCACTATATCATCCGCAAACTCGAGGCACCCCTTACACAAATCATGATGTCTCCCATATTTTCGACTTTTGTCATAACTCGCGTAAAGCCACCTTATATTACGGATGGGGAGATACGTTGTCCCTGACAATCCTAAAATAAGTAGGGGCCTTGTACGATCTCTCACACAGCTTTTAAAAACATACACAGTCCTACGACGATCATCCAACCCAAACACAACTATGCGGACATTCATTTCCTGTTCTACCCTTCTCAGCTCTTCAGGACCCATATTACAGTCAAATTCAAGTTCACAGTCTTCAGCTAGTTTACGGGCATGCTCCACGACTGTAGGCAACCAAATTTTTTGAGTTCGTGTATTTTGTACAGTAAACATACGTGCTAAGAGTACTGCTATAAAGCCGCAACCACGATCGACGTTTATATGCCGTCTATAAATAGCTTGAGAATTGAAGTTAAGAGTATACGGTATGGCACTATGACCCGCAACACGGTATACATGGTCAATATTTACCGTGAAGTTGTCCATATTGAAGGCTATACTACTTTGGGCGGCTTGCATTATACGCCCTAATATATATTCTACATCTTCAGCCGCCAAACGTCTAAATGGCACTATCACCCAATAATCGTCTACATCACCGTCATCTGACCCGAATCCAAAGGACATACTCGTCCTGACTTCACGCTCGTCACGAATCTGAAGAGCAAACTCTATAATACGCTCTACAACCCGGCGTAGTCCGCGCTCAATACCATTGCTATACATGACTCTAGGGTCTACCCTGACTCTATACCGATTTCTAGTCAAGGCTGGGGTGGGGGCTGCGGATCGCACCAATTCCAGCGTTATACCATCCTCAACAGAACGGGGGGCGGATGAATTAGTGGATATATTAGCGGAAGGTGCTGCTGATGGGGCCCTGTTGCGTAGGAGGTTGATGGTTGGGGCTCTATTATTGTAGACTTAACAGAACGGGGGGCGGCGGATGAATAAGGGGATATATTAGGTGCTGCTGGGGGTGTTGTTGCGTAAGAGGTTGAGGGTTGGGGATCTATTACCGCTGCAACAGACGCGTATTTCGGTCGCTTTATACCTGACGTGGGTATCTCATACCTCCGCTTTGGACGTGTTACCGGTATCGCTGGTGAGGGTTCAGGGGAGGAGATCACAACTACACTGTCGTCGAGGTCATCCGTAATGATGGGCTGCTCTACCTCATCGTCATTCACGGTTCTGTGGGGGAAGAAATATAAGGATCAGCACTCAAAATTTGTAATATTTTGTAAATGACTCACTTAGGAGTGTGACGTGTTAGAAATGTACTCTGTAGAAAAATTCAGATTCACGAGCCCATCCACATGTATTATATCTGGACCTACAGGATGTGGTAAAACTGTGTTTATGCTTAAAATCATTAAAGAAAAGGGGGAGATGTTCTCGAAATTTGTGCGTAAAGTTATATGGTGCTAGTAGTATAGCCGCAAAAGGGGAGAGTGCAAGAACGTTGCAGGTTATTATGTAATGTTGCAAAGTGGGGTGGGGGTTGTTGCAAATGGGTTGTTGCAAAGGGGGTGGGGGTTGTTGCAAAGGGGGGTTGTTGCAAAAGGGGGTGGGGGGGAAAACTTGGAGGCGGCGTTATCCCCCAAGAGAGAGAGGAGGAGAGAAAGGAGGAGAGGTGTTCACCTGGCAGGAGCCAAGTGCACATTAAGACTTCAGCCGAGTTGGCGTTGTTTTATAGGCTCCTAATCAGCCAGTTGGCGTAAATGGCTTGAGTTGCCAGATACCGCGATACCATTGTATACATTATTATAGACTTCTAATCAGCCAGTTGGCTGTAAATGGTTGTCAGATACCTCTTTTTAGCAGTATTATTGCATGCATTATTATTATATACGCCTAATCAGCCAAGGGGGAGAGGTACACATGCAGGAGGTACACACACATACGCACACATGCAGGAGGTACACATGCAGGAGAGAGAGAGCTGAAGGAGGGAGAGAGACGCCTGTAGGAGAGAGAGAGAGAGCTGAAGGAGGGAGAGAGACGCCTGAAGAAGAGAGAGAGAGCTGAAGGAGGGAGAGAGACGCCTGTAGGAGAGAGAGACGCCTGAAGGAGAGAGAGAGAGAGAGAGAGTAGTTGCCTTTGAGGCATATTATTTTCGTTTTCCTAACCTAAGAGGCCACTAAGGGGTTTACCAAAGGGCCAAAAAAAGAAGGACCAGAGGTCCTTGCTCGGCTGGAGCCGAGCTGGGAATGAGTCTTCACCAGCTTCTCGATCTTTTATAAGCCTCTATTCTGGCTGAGTTGCCAGATCACGTCTTGTATTGGGGTGCTGAGTTGCCAGATCGCACCATGTATTCTAATAAGCATTGTGTACCACAATATGGTAGATGAATTAAATAATTACACACTCAATTGAAATATAGATGTATATAGTGTTTTACAATAGATGTATATAGTGGATTATATGCAAAATATAACATTAACTTGAGCTTCCTTGAAGTTGAACTTATCGAAACAAATAACGTAGTTATCCATAATTCAACCAACCATAGAAAACAGAATTATATATATATATATATATATATATAATTCTGTTTTCTATGGTAGATGAATTAAATAATTACCCACTTAATTGAAATATAGATGTATATAGTGTTTTACAATAGATGTATATAGTGGATTATATGCAAAATATAACATTAACTTGAGCTTCCTTGAAGTTGAACTTATCGAATTTTCATGTTTCAGAAAGATTTACGCGTTAATAGAATTAGTAAAGTTACCCAATAAATAAATCGTTAGACAGAAATGATTTTTATAAGGGATACCCAACTAATTATGCACCAATCAATAAATAATAGCAAACGTGAATAAAGAGTTCCAATTCATGTGAATGAGATAACTAAAATTTTAGTTATTGTATTATCATAAGACTACATCAATATTTACTATAAATACGAGTATATTTAATATTCTTCATTAACAAAAGCTTTAAAACCAGATCTCTAAAATATTTTCATGATTCCGCGATACAATTCGAAACACATGAGCTTCATCCCTGCGAAGAAAATTGAAAAACGAAATTTAAAGAAACGAAGAAAGTTGGAAATACCCAAAACATAATCCGATAGTGTATAACGTTGCAGTATTCGCTTGAAGAAAGGAGAGGTTGCAAACTCTACTTGAATAAATGTAATTACCTAAACTGCACGCGAAGGAGTTTAAATAGATCCAGCAAATAAAGCCTTTGAACAATGATTTCATGTTTCAGAAAGATTTACGCGTTAATAGAATTAGTAAAGTTACCCAATAAATAAATCGTTAGACAGAAATGATTTTTATAAGGGATACCCAACTAATAGCAAACGTGAATAAAGAGTTCCAATTCATGTGAATGAGATAACTAAAATTTTAGTTATTGTATTATCATAAGACTACATCAATATTTACTATAAATACGAGTATATTTAATATTCTTCATTAACAAAACCTTTAAAACCAGATCTCTAAAATATTTCCAACTTTCTTCGTTTCTTTAAATTTCGTTTTTCAATTCCCTGCGAAGTAAATTGAAAAACGAAATTTAAAGAAAGAAGAAAGTTGGAAATACCCAAAACATAATCCGATAGAGGAAAGGATTTCCGAGAATCTGCCCAACTCGGTCGGCCATATTTTACCTTTCTACGAGTCAAATCAAGCAAAACCTCGCCTCACTCCTTGTTTTCAGCATTCATTCATTTCACGTTTTATTGTGAATTTCATCCCATATATATATATATATATATATATATATATATATATATATATATATATATATATACCCTTTGGATAACCTTTGGTTAGCTTCCGCCCGAATTGTTCATTCTGACGAAGGTCAAGCTTTTCACTCCACCTTAGACCTACAGTTTAACGTGGGAACCATCATCAGCAGCCCAGCGTCTTAACCACTAGGACACGTAGGGTACCCATTTATCTGCCAACCACTTTCTTTTATTATGTGTAATGACCACCTTAGACCTACAGTTTAACGTGGAACCATCAACAGCCCCAGCGTCTTAACCACTAGGACACGTAGGGCACCCATTTATCTGCCAACCACTTTCTTTTATTATGTGAATGACCACCTTAGACCTACAGTTTAACTCCGAACCATCAACAGCCCCGCGTCTTAACCACTAGGACACGTAGGGTGCCCATTTATCTGCCAACCACTTTATTTTATTATGTGTAATGACCACCTTAGACCTACAGTTTAACGTTGAAACCGAATGTTATTTTTAAAATATAATTATGATATATTTCTTTATACCCTCTCGATTACATTAGTGACTAATGATGCGGGAAATTGAGTAAATGGAAATATTATTTTCTCGAAAACTATGGGTGATAGAAAACTTCTGAAACCATATTTGGAATCAATATCAAAAGTTCTATACGAATCACCAAATAATTTTCAAAGGAGAATAAGAGCATTAATTCTATTAGTGAAAATATAAAGATGCAATTACTCGTCCGTACCCGTTATAGCGGAATGGTACACGTCATAGCTCCACCCAGCTACATCGGCAGCCAATCACGACAAACATCTGGTCTTTTGGGCGGAGCTTACTGGGAGTAACAGTAGCTATTTTCGCATCAGTGAATAATCATTCCTCAACCATGGACCTGTACGTCTCCCCAGATTTGTATGAAGAAAGTGATACTGCAGCATTAACCGCAATTAGTCTTTTCAATGCGATTGATTGTGGCGAATTATTTTCGACGCAAACCGTAGAAGATATTTGCAGTGACGCTCCTTACAATCCGACGCAAGGGACTACCATAGAAATGTAAGTGTCCATAATTCGATTTTATATATATACGGAGAGTTGTAGTATTTCGTCAAATAGATACTAGTCAAAAATGTCAATCAATGTTATTTCCCCATCATGCTAAAATCGAAATTGGTAATCGAACCAAAGATATCTTCACATAATGGGGATCTGTCTGTATACTCTGTATATGTTTTAAAAGCATTATTCCTTTAAGGTCCGATGAGGATTTGACACGTGTTATACAATCTTTTGAAGAACCTCGGAATATGGATGATATACTGATCAGTCAGCAGTGTCACACATCCTCCACCATGGACCTGTACGTCTCCCCAGACTTGTATGAAGAACGTGATACTGCAGCATTAACCACAATTAGTCTTTTCAATGCGATTGATTGTGGCGAATTATTATTTTCAACGCAAACCGTAGAAGATATTTGCAGTGACGCTCCTTACAACCCGACGCAAGGGACTACCATAGAAATGTAAGTGTCTATAATTAGAATTTTATATATATATGGAGAGTTGTAGTATCTCGTCAAATAGATACTCGCCAAAAATGTCAATCAGTGTTATTTCCCCATTATGCTAAAATCGAAATTTTTATGGCGTTCACTCCTCGAACCAAAGATATCTTCACATAATGGGGATCTGTCTGTCTGTATACTCTGTATATGTTTTAAAAGCATTATTCCTTTAAGGTCCGATGAGGATTTGACACGAGTTATACAATCTTTTGAAGAATCTCGGAATAGGGAGGGTATACTGATCAGTCAACAATGTCACACCGAAATAATGTAAGTGTTTTTCGATCTTTTTGGGATAAGAAGACACAATATATTTTCATAAATTTATTAAATGAAAGAAATCAGTACAATAAACGAATATACCGTTACAAATATACGAACAAAAACATTATAATATACAACGAGTACGTACAATTGGAAAACGGTTTTTTATCTGTCTGCATACCATTTCATCGTTTCGGTGAGTGTGACACGGGTCAAATAAATTTAAAAAATTTATAAATTCTTTATCATTTGACATATGCATGAGAAATGAGACACAGTACATTCCGCAAACATTAGTAAAATATCCCTGCATACGAAATGGGTTCCATACAACTTCGGGAATATGTAACTGAGCGAGAAATTTTACAATAATAGGGTCACTCCAGGGTTGAGTACCGAGTGAATCAAAATAGTACAGGCGCTGTCTATTTTTAAAATAGACAGCGATCCAGTGAATCCCTTCATTACCGATGATGTCTGTGTTCACAATAAGACTACCGCATTCTCGCGTACTTGGCAAACTCAATGTTTCATTCTTCGCAAACACGCCGATAAATTTGGAACGTGTGACTCGCTCCATTACTTTCTGAAGTGTATTAGCATCCATTTTAAAAGTCAGTGATAACGCTTCTAAATCTATCTACTTCTATTAGGGCTTGCGATTCGAGATATACTAGTACACTAATAGGAGCGTCTATAGGCTTGGCGAATTCCAGCCGCACTGAGATGTTACCGCTCTGCTGTGGTGTTAAATGGGTATTTACGCTAGCAGATAAGTCAGGTGTAATGTCAAACGGATAAAGGTTAAATTGATCAATGAATTCTTCCTGCGTTACCCCATTACCAAGCTCATCACAATCACCTGCAATATGGGTCAGATTACTATAGGCTCTGGCACAAAGAGGTAACACAGCGTCTGATGAATAGTCCGTACCCATTGTTCCACCCAAAGCAGTGCCATTAACGTATAGAGTTATATTTTTAAGTCCGAAATTCTCGAATTTAAAGGCACTCTTTTTATATTTTCCATTCACCGAAGCGTGGTCCTGCATGCCGATTAATATCCTTTTAGGAAGATTTCCCAGGGCAATGTTTTCTATCTGCTTCGATGCCAACCCTGCAGGAACCGTATATAGTTTGATCTGCACTCTGTTAATAGGATATTTCACTGTAGCGTTTAGTAAATTTTTCTCAATTTCTAGTTGTTTTGGTGAACTTAATTTCACTCGCCGTACGCGGAGGTATGTGTCCATAATGTGAACCACAACGGACTTTGCACCCTCTTCTTGATTCGCATCCAGATTTAAGCAGATCTCAGGACTCGTGCGGGTGAGCTTTATTTTCATATCCACCCCGTTCACAAGCAACTTCTCCTGGAAAGTGAAATCTGTGTGCAACCGTCCAAAACACTCGTATATTTTCTTTTTAGAATTTTTAAATTTGTCCTTTATACTATTTTCATCTTTAGTTTGATAATATCCCTCCGCACTTAAAAAGGTAGCCTTCGCTTCTTTGGAAAAGTTGAGGACATTTTCCAAATAGGCTCGTAGATGATAGTACCCCGTGCCTGCCGATATGTTGGTCTGATTTAAATATACGTCACACTGGTTGAATATGGCGTGCAGAAAGTTTGTTTCAGGGTATACAGCATATTTGTCATCGCAGGCCGTTCCATCAGAATGGGCTATACGTAGCTTAGCGTACATGTGCACACAGCTTGGATCAAAAAAGTAAGGACCTGAGCTGGGTATCACGAATTCTATAGGTGCACTCGGTGAACTAATTGTGTTTAAAGGGTTAATTGTAATAAAGTCACTGTGCTCAATAGAAACTTGGGTTGGCGGGAGCTCAAAAAAGGACAGCTCCGATTTACAGCATTGTGAACTACATGGGTGGATGAAGCGTGCCATGGCGAAATAGTGACTCCTCTCTCGACAAGTGGTAAACAAACTATGATTCATGAGATCAATATCCTTAGCTTATATCAGTCAAAAAAGTGGTCAACCATAGGTTTCATTCGCTTACAGCATTTCTTTTTTGATAGCCTTTTACGTTTAATACCACGTGACCCCTTCTTCTTCCGGGGAGCCCTCTTCTTCTTCCCGCCACCACGCATTTTTCTCTTTGCATCTTTGATGATTTCGTTCCGTGTACGCTTTAAATGTTTTTTTAGAGCTTCTTTAGGTTTAGCCCCGGCCAATATGTCTTCTGCAGTGTTAAGCCTGATTGTAGCGCTTTCCTTCCAAGGTATCTGGCACCCCTCTTCAGCAAAGGAACAGCCGTACGTAGTATGGATGAAAAAATGGATCCAAGTCCACTACCGCGCTGGTATCGCATCCCTCGATAGACGGTGAAAGGCTTTCTATCCATTATAACTCAGTGCGTCGAAAGTGTAGCTTCACTGTTAAGCTCCCGTTACCGAATGGGAAGTTTTCGCCCTCAATCGTTCTTATATATATTGTGATATTGGTTATTAAATTAGTTGCGACATTCACATAATGGGGCCTGTCATATGTAATACTCAAACTCCTTCCTCTATGGTTGGGGATGTGAGCAATGCGCAGCAGGCGTGCCTGGGTATCCCCAACAAACTGGTGCTCCACTATATTACTGTAAATATAGCACATGTCTGGGGACCTTTCAGCCAATTTCTCCATCTTCAATTGATACATTAATCTGGACAAGTTATACTGTGTCTCGTGAAATGTGTCTCTTTGGAAGGCTGCGCTATATCGGCCGTTGGTTAGAATTTTGAACTTTCTATGTTCTTTAAGACGTCTGTTAGTCTTTGATTTTAGGATTAGTGTATGTGCAGGGTTGTTTACGATTTCATATACTAAATCATTCGTAAGGTTTGAGTTTCTTAAACTCACGTTTAAGCCTCTCACAACATCCTCGGCCGAACCATATTGACCCGGCCCTAGTCTTACTTCTGTACTGTAATACCGTGTAATCTTAGTCCGAGCGATGCGCATAGTTTCATCCATAGCTACCCCAGCTTTTTCACACTCGTCAATGTCTCTAAGAATCGTAAAAACGGTTTCTTTATGTTCAATATTTAAAAAGACGGTGTCCAGCTGAATTTCGCATATCCCCACCTCATACGAATCACGACCCAATTCAATGTGCCCATGGAGTTCTGTTACAAAGTTGGCTAGCGTGTTGTTAGGGTGTACAGACAGGGACGAGGAGGACGGGAGTGTGACGTAGAAATGGTTAGGAGCCATGTTGCATACTATTTAAGCTTCATTATTGCATCAGCTTTTATATAGGTGTTGAAGCTTTCTGGGTACCCTAGCCATTTCACCAGGTACATTTTTCTCCTTCCTGAACCTTTGCTTCCTAAAATTTTCTCAATTTTAAACACATTTTTTTCTAAATTAAACGCAACTTTCTGCAATTCCTCGCGGTAAAAGCCTCCTGAGATTTCTTCCCCATTCAAATCTTCAATGTAATACATCATTATTACACCTTTAGGTCTCACAGCCCTAACTTTAAAAATCTCGCGTGTCCATCCTTGCTCAAAACCCTTTGCGAATTTATTCCCCGAACGCGACAGCCTTACATAATCATTGATTTTGAAGCGCACAGAGTGGTGGTGGTGGTGGTGGTGGTGGTGATCCATCTCTTCTCGGGAGCGTACCTCTTTCTAAAACTTCGTTAGGTGTTGCCCCAATCGTGCGATGGTGTGAGCGGTTGTAGGATGATGCCAATGATTCCAGAATGTCTAGAAATCTGTATGTGTTTTTATGTGTAAAATAACGGTGCATGCGTTCCTTTATGGTGCGCTGAACTCTTTCAGCTAAAGAAGCCTTATGTATAGAATTGGTTGTGTAATAGCTGATATTAAACTCTGTCAACATATTCTGAAAAGCACGGCCTATAAACTCCTTCCCCATATCCGTACAAAAATAGCCAGGAACCCTGTTTTCTTTTAACATTAGCGTTTTGGTGGCTTTAGCAACTGTTTCAGGTGATTTATTTTTCAGAGGAACTAGCCACAGATATCTAGAGAACACGTCTATTATGAATAGAATGTAGCGGTAACCATCGTTATACACAGAATATCTTTGCATGTCTGTTAAATCTGCTTGCCAAATAGAATCAATCGAGGAAGCCGTTGTCTTGGCTGTTTTAAACCTTTTTCTCACAGGCTTATGAAGCGTATAAGCGTCCTGCTCCCTCAAAAATCTTTCAACATCTTTTTTTCCTACTCCGTAAACACTTCTGTACAGTCTATCTACGCCGCCGTAAGAGGATGGGGTAGAAATGTCATAATAGCGTTTAGTTAATACGTTAGCCATTTGCGTATTTTAGAGGCACGTGGGTAGGGTTGGTTTAACCTCTTCTTGCTCCTCTTCAAAGGTGTTACCGCCGGGGGTGACGGCGCCTTCAATTGTGTCACAGGCGTTGCATGTTCCAAGTCTTTTAACCTGTTCAGATTTCCTATCAACGTTTTAGGGACATTTATTTGTTGTAGTCTTGCTTTAATATGCTTCCATCCTGATGGTGATGGCCTATCCCACTTTCTCACCAGATCATGGACAATGTCTACGATATTCGATCCCTGTACCTTTGATCCTTCCACAATGATCTCCCCTGTATCGGTCCATTGTATGGCGGGATCCTCATTCAATAGATTATAAAGACTTAAGCCTTTACTCCTCAATGTAAGTGGGAGGGTATTTTTTAATACATGTTCGATATGTTGTGTGGCTAATCTTTTTGGTTGGTCAGCTGTGTCGTCGGGTATAGATCCTATGTCGCCATCGTCCCCCGTGCTGTGCCTAATAACCACAGGAATCTCTGTAGGGCTCTTATAATTTTCGTACTCGTGAAGAAATTTCTGCAGAGCTTCTTGGTATAAGATTCTTTTCTCATCAGGTGTTTTTTCACTGTTTAATAGGGCTAACAATTCGCTTTCCATTCTTTTAAGTCTGCTTTTACGGGGATCTAGATCCGTGTCTCTTTGCAGTGAGGCGTACACCTCGTGGGGAATCACTACCACTTTCTTCATTATATTAATCTAGTCAGTAAAGGACCCAAAACTGAAAATAAGATGGGGAGAAATGACCCTCCTGTTTGTACAATAATTCGTTTTTCTTCGCTACAGTTTGGCTTTTACGAGCGAGTGCACGTATTATGTTCTTGTAGCGGCGTAGGCGAGCCTTCTGATGGGTTTTCATTGATACATTGCAATTTATAACGTTAAGACAGATTTCACAGATGCATTTTAAAAAGTCGGCATCGATATTTTTAATAAACATCTGCTGCATTGCCCGGGGCAGTCGATGATAGATTTTTATTAATTCACGGTATTTCTTTAGTCTCTTTGTCATTCTGGAATATACACCGTTTCAGGCTCGTTTGGAAATATATTCGTTCGCAGAAGCACTCTAAACGTGTTTCGCGGATGAAGGTCGCAAAGCAAATATCCGTAACGCGTGCTTGTAGCTTCTTTATAAACTTCCAAAAACTCCTTACGCTGATTCGGGAACATTTGATTGGCTAATACCCCAATTTGTGATACATCTCTACGTTGCGCGAATAAGACTAGATATTGCGTATTTAACGACACATCGCGCATGTATCTATTTTTGAAAAATAGATTCTGATTGATGAAGAACACGCTTATGTTAAGATGGTGGGAGAATACTGTAAATGTCTCGGCAAACGTTTTATCCATCTCCAACATGAGATCGTCAATTACAATGATTGTATGTTCATTTCCCTTTAACGAATTAACGTCATATACGCCTTTGTGGAACAAATATCATCTTGGTACTCGTTGAACACTGATTGATACGTCGAATAGCACCATATAACTTTACGCACAAATTTCGAGAACATCTCCCCCTTTTCTTTAATGATTTTAAGCATAAACACAGTTTTACCACATCCTGTAGGTCCAGATATAATACATGTGGATGGGCTCGTGAATCTGAATTTTTCTACAGAGTCCATTTCTAACACGTCACACTCCTAAGTGAGTCATTTACAAAATATTACAAATTTTGAGTGCTGATCCTTATATTTCTTCTCCCACAGAACCGTGAATGACGATGAGGTAGAGCAGCCCATCATTACGGATGACCTCGACGACAGTGTAGTTGTGATCTCCTCCCCTGAACCCTCACCAGCGATACCGGTAACACGTCCAAAGCGGAGGTATGAGATACCCACGTCAGGTATAAAGCGACCGAAATACGCGTCTGTTGCAGCGGTAATAGATCCCCAACCCTCAACCTCTTACGCAACAACACCCCCAGCAGCACCTAATATATCCCCTTATTCATCCGCCGCCCCCCGTTCTGTTAAGTCTACAATAATAGAGCCCCAACCATCAACCTCCTACGCAACAGGGCCCCCATCAGCAGCACGCTAATATATCCACTAATTCATCCGCCCCCCGTTCTGTTGAGGATGGTATAACGCTGGAATTGGTGCGATCCGCAGCCCCCACCCCAGCCTTGACTAGAAATCGGTATAGAGTCAGGGTAGACCCTAGAGTCATGTATAGCAATGGTATTGAGCGCGGACTACGCCGGGTTGTAGAGCGTATTATAGAGTTTGCTCTTCAGAATCGTGACGAGCGTGAAGTCAGGACGAGTATGTCCTTTGGATTCGGGTCAGATGACGGTGATGTAGACGATTATTGGGTGATAGTGCCATTTAGACGTTTGGCGGCTGAAGATGTAGAATATATATTAGGGCGTATAATGCAAGCCGCCCAAAGTAGTATAGCCTTCAATATGGACAACTTCACGGTAAATATTGACCATGTATACCGTGTTGCGGGTCATAGTGCCATACCGTATACTCTTAACTTCAATTCTCAAGCTATTTATAGACGGCATATAAACGTCGATCGTGGTTGCGGCTTTATAGCAGTACTCTTAGCACGTATGTTTACTGTACAAAATACACGAACTCAAAAAATTTGGTTGCCTACAGTCGTGGAGCATGCCCGTAAACTAGCTGAAGACTGTGAACTTGAATTTGACTGTAATATGGGTCCTGAAGAGCTGAGAAGGGTAGAACAGGAAATGAATGTCCGCATAGTTGTGTTTGGGTTGGATGATCGTCGTAGGACTGTGTATGTTTTTAAAAGCTGTGTGAGAGATCGTACAAGGCCCCTACTTATTTTAGGATTGTCAGGGACAACGTATCTCCCCATCCGTAATATAAGGTGGCTTTACGCGAGTTATGACAAAAGTCGAAAATATGGGAGACATCATGATTTGTGTAAGGGGTGCCTCGAGTTTGCGGATGATATAGTGAGACATTGTAAAGAATGTCACATGGTATGTGAGCAGTGTAAAAGCACCAAATGTGAAAGCCGTGTAGTTGAAGCTGAGAAGAGAGACTGTGATGTGTGTAGACGCACATTTTTCAATAATAGCTGTTTTGATTTCCATAAATCAATTGGCACGTGCAGGAAAATGAGAATCTGTGAATGTGGTATGTTTCACACAATGGATAATTGGGGAAAATTTAAGCACAAGTGTGACGTAATTCACTGTCCTACATGCCAGGAGGAATATAAGGCGGATGGAGTAAAGCATGTATGTTATATGAAAGATGCTAAGCCTAAAAATAACCCCTGTATAACTGTATACTACGATATAGAAACATATACGAACGCTGAAACCAAAGAGGTAATTCCACATTTACTTGTGAGCCAGACTATCTGTGATGAGTGTATGGATATCGAATGTGACGAGTGCCCCAAATGTGGTAAACGGACAAACGTTTTTAAAACGAATGTCAGCGATAGTCCTGTGAAACTATTTGTGTCCTATATTGTCAAGTTAGCCGACAAGTTCAAAAAAATGACTGTGTATATTCTCGCCCATAACGGGGCAAAGTTTGACACGCAGTTCCTTTATAAGGAGTTGCTTGAACACGAATCCTCTGAGATATTTACAGGTGATCCATTGAAAAGAGGCAACAAATTAATACAGATGCAGATAAGAGGCAATGTACAATTTAAAGATACTTTATTATTCACACCTTGTAAATTAGCAAAGCTACCCAAGGTGATGGGAGTAGCAGCTGAAGTTTCCAAAGGATACTTCCCATACACTTTCCTCACCAGCGAGACTTTAAACTACGTAGGCCCACCACCCCCCAAACATTATTTTGACTGCATGGATGAACGTGAAGACTTTGATCGATACTACGACAGTTTTAATGAAAGTAACCCTTATAATATAGCTGATGAATGTGAGCGTTATTGCGTGAATGATGTGCGCGTGCTTAGAGTATGTTTCCAGGCCTTTAGAAGGATGTACATAGCCCGTTTCAAATGCGATCCACTGCAAGTCGCAACCACCATCGCATCATTATGTTTTACGGTGTTCAAGAATAACTTCATGCCGAAAGACACCTTAGCCATTATTCACCGAAACAATCCCCGCAGTTACGGGCACAAGGCTATTTACTGGCTCATACACCTACAGCAACAGACAGGTGTATACATAAAGCACGCCCGCAACACGGGTGAAGTACCCATTAAGATTAATGGACGTGTTTTTTGGGTTGATGGGTTAAGTGAAAACCGTGTCACTGGTGTGAAGACTGTGTACTCCTTTAACGGTTGCTGGTGGCATGGATGCCCCCGTCCTGAGTGCGGAGTCACCGGAGATATCAACGGTAGGTCTCCTGCCGACTGTCTTGCATCGACCCGCACCCGCGATCAACTTATAGGATCACAGTTCACTCACAAAGTCTTGTGGGAGCATGAATATGATGCACGGATGGAGACAGACGAGGTGTACCGTGAGGAAATAAAAGCGATCAAGCGTTCAATGGTGCTGGATCCTCTCAAATGTGGTGATAGCTTGTTTGGAGGACGTACAAATCCTTTCAGACTATACTTCCCACCTACGGAGGGCGTGAAGCTCCATTACTACGATTTCTGTTCTTTATACCCATACGTGATGAAGAGCAATCCGTACCCCGTGGGCGCTCCTGAGAAACTGGTGGGGCCTAGCCTACCATCCATCAATGAATTTTCAAAAAATTTGAATGATCGTTACTTTGGGATCTCTTTCGTAGACGTACTCCCCCCACGCAATTTATGGATGCCGATCTTACCTGTCGTTATCGACGACAAGCTCATGTTTCCCCTGTGCGTGAAGTGCGCGGAAGAGGATAACGGCGAATGTAACCATATACCCCACCAGCGTAAGATCAGAGGCGTATATACAAGTCCTGAGTTGGCCCTAGCCGTGCGCCATGGTTATAGAATACTGAAGATACATGAGGTGTGGAGGTTTCAGAAGCTACCCAACCTTTTCACACCATATATAAACACCTTTTTGAAGGATAAGGTTGAGGCATCAGGGTATCCGCGAGGAGTTGATACCGAAGATGAAAAGTCTGCCTATATTCAACGTTACCGCGACCGCGAAGGTATACAACTTGATCGTGTCCAAATTGTAAAGAATCCTGGCAAGCGCTTTAGTGCAAAGTTGTGTCTAAACAGTCTATGGGGAAAATTTGCGCAGAATACCGGCAGAGGGAGCATTCATTTGGCACAAAGTTATAGCGATGTCTGGGATTATGCCAATGCCCCCGATAAAGAGGTCATGGAGATCGTAAATGTAGGTAATACTTACGTAATAAAGTACAACAACACTGAATTTGCCACAGATACCTCAAGGGTTACAAACATACCTGTGGCCAGCTTCACAACAGCCTACGCCCGTATAAAACTTTGGGGTCTAATGCATTCTCTTGGGCGGAGAGTATTGTATGCCGATACAGATAGCGTGATATTCACAGAGAGGGAGGGTGAATACATGCCCACTATTGGGGAGTTCCTCGGCGAGCTCACTGATGAGATCAAGGATGAGTATGGGGACAACGCATACGCCGACTCTTTTGCCTCAACAGGACCTAAGACTTATGGGGTACGGGTCAGGGTGGGGGGGATGAAATGAAATATATCGTGAAGGCAAAGGGTATTACGCTCAACCATGCGAATCGGGAGGTTGTTAACTTTGAGTCGTTGAAGGATCTAGTATGTTTGGATGAACAACCTCACCAACTAATTGTAGGCACCCACAATTTTCGGGCGCAGAAGCTGGGGGCGTGAAGGAACTTAGGGGTACGATGGTGTGCCGTAACACCTATAGGAAACGTTACCAGTTACCTGGTACCTATGATACCGTACCCTTTGGATACCAATGATGCTTCTAACTCACACGTCTTGTATATAATCGTATCTATTTGTAAATATATATATATATAACTTGAATATCCGTTTATTAAATCGTATTTGTAAATATATATAACTTGAATATCTCGTTATTAAATAAATCATGTTTCAAATAGCGTTTCACTTTCTCCTGTGTGTGTGTGTGTGTGTGTGTGTGTGTGTGTGTGTGTGTGTAGGTGAAAGTTCTAAGCTCCGCCCACTGTAAGACCGTGAGTCATGCTACTATCTGGGAGTCCCTGCGTGGTCAGTCGACCGCAGATAAGCCCGAGAGATCAGACGTGTATTCAGATCAGACGTGTATTCAAATGGCTACCTTTAATATTGCTTGTACAACGTTTACGAAATGGTATTCACAGTAAAGTGCCAGGATGTGGTGGATACCGAAAAAACTTCCTATTCATCCCTCCTATGCCTCTTTTAAAAACACATTGGATTGTGCGAAGTTCCAAGATGTACAAATACTCTACGGATGTTCTGGTGAGACCGTTGAAGGCTTTCGTTGCACAGACGATGTGCTGAAGTATACTGCAGAGCTAAACTTTATAAAGTCTCACATACACCGTGAAGTAAAAGAAACAACGCGTGCAGAAGAGAAGCAGCAGGTATGGATAATGAGTCTTGCTGATGGGTCGTGTGACAAGCGGTATTACGTCATGCTACACCATGTCGATTACTCATACCCTACGACTGGAAATGTGAATCTCGTGATCATGGACAATCTTAAGTATTTTTATCACTATATTAACGTATATCATGATGAGGTTCGTAGTGAGGTTGTGGCTAGTGCCCTGCGTGAATTTTTAACAGAGTTTAGAGACGAGTATCGTTTGATGGGCAGAAAGGAAAAATATGAACTATGTTCCTCTCAAATAGTGCGCCTGAGTGTGGAGATGTTTAGTAAAATGTTCCTAGTTCTTATCCAAAATGTCTGGTGCGTAGGCTGGTAGTGATATTCTTGTACCGGTACAACAATTCGACTCGCTGAACAAGCCCATTCACGTATCATCGAGTCAGCCGCCCGTCGAACCATTCTTGCCTGTGCCTCACACGGCTCATAGTTATCTCAGAGCTTGAGCCGAGTGGACGTGCGCTCTTCGAATACGATGGAACTTCCTTTGAGCAGCATTCTCAACGCCTCGTACGATGTGTCCGTGACGAAATCGTTGCGCGTGTTCAGGCGTAATTCCGGTACCATTATCTATGTACTGGAAACGGAATGTAGACCGACAAGCAAACGGGTTTATTTAAGTATCGAGGAGATGAATAGAATCTTTGTGATAGTTGAGAAGTGGAGTGAAGATCGTTATAAAATACCTGCTAACGTAGGTACAAGAAGAGAGCAGATTAGTGACGCACCCTCATACGCCGTTGTATGTACGTTGTGTATAAATAACGATCGGCCGTGCATTGATATACGGTTGATGTGGAAGAATGCTTCTGATAATAACGCTCTTATTCCTACGCGAAACCGTTTCATCCTCGACAGAATGTTTGAAATCGTCGGATTCCGTAAACTGAAACCTATATTAGACGCGCGTGTTACGGACATGCTTTATTTTGATACAGTACTCGAATACGCATACACCGCTCTGCTCGATGGGTTTACCGAGTGTAGGACTGGTGAGAATGGTCTAGTGCTGGATGTTTATTTAAAAAGTTTAGACTCTTTGAAATACCATGAACTTTGGTACAAAGCAATTGATCGGTACAAGGCTGAGCTCACCTACACCGTTCACCCTGAAGAACTATTTCTTTATATAACGCGCAGTTGTCGTAACGATTTAGAAGATTATTTCAATTGCCGCTATGTTGAGTGAGTTCACGATTGAAAAGCTCGAGTCGGTAGAAATAAACCCTCGATTGGAAAAGCGTTCTTATAAACTTGTGTTTAATAATGTAGCTAACGATGAACTCTTTGTGCGTGCTTTTGATTGTATTCTAGACGTGTTTAAAGATGACTTACCAACCGGTTGTAAAGTGGGAACAAAAATAGTACTGAACGATATGAAAGCCCTTCATATCGAATACAGGTTTCCCTATACTTTAAGCGGTGAAATATTATTAAGCCGCATATACTGCGTAATGCAGAGCAATAATGATGTAATTGTAAACTCGATTAAGACAGAGTTTAGTATTTTGAAAAAAAGTGAATTGTATTTATATTTTGCTTGACATTTCCCCGATACGCATATTTCTATTGATTTGTGTATTATATATATATATATATATATATATATATATATATATATATATATATTTTGCGTGATATTTCTCCTGTACTGTTATGTACATATTTCTATTGAAGTGTATATTTATTTGAAATGTATATTTTATTTTATATATCACCATAATTGTGTGTGTGTGTGTATTTCTCCTGTACTGTTATGTACATATTTCTATTGAAGTGTATATTTATTTGAAATGTATATTTTATTTTATATAATATCCATAATTGTGTGTATATATTTGTTATACGCATATTCCTCAAATGTATATTTATTTTCTATATATTTATAATAAAAAGAATGATGCAATGTTGTTTATTGTTATGCCTTCTACTACCGGTATTCGAAATATAATAATGTATACAACGGTATTGCGGTATCTGGCAATATTTAAGCCTTCTAAGCCAACTGGCTGATTAGGAGTCTATAATAGTGTATACAATGGTATCTGGCAACTCTGTCTTCGGAATACATGGCGCTATCTGGCAACTTATTTACAGCCAACTGGCTGATTAGGCGTATATAATAATAATGTATACAATAATACTGCTAAAAAGAGGTATCTGACAACCATTTACAGCCAACTGGCTGATTAGGAGTCTATAATAATGTATACAATGGTATCGCGGTATCTGGCAACTCAGCCATTTACGCCAACTGGCTGATTAGGAGCCTATAAAACAACGCCAACTCGGCTGAAGTCTTAATGTGCACTTGGCTCCTGCCAGGTGAACACCTCTCCTCCTTTCTCTCCTCCTCCTCCTTTCTCTTGGGGGATAACGCCGCCTCCAAGTTTTCCCCCCACCCCCCTTTGCAACAACCCCCACCCCCCTTTGCAGCATTACATAATAACCTGCAACATTCTTGCACTCTCCCCTTTTGCGGCTATACTACTACCGTCAAAGTGAATTCCATGGTCTAAAACGAAAGTTTTAAATTATACAATATACACCGAGAAAGATATATATATATATATATATATATATATATATATATATATATATATATATATATATAGAGGAATTACGACGTTTGACTGAGTGAGGCCCGTGGTGTAATGGTTATCATATCTGACCGGCAATCGGAAGATCCCGGGTTCGATTCCCGGGTGGTTACCTCATTTTTTCATTTGTTTCGTTCTTTCGCTCTCATCTTGCGCGGATAATTCTCCTATACAAAGCGTCGTTCTTTACGTTAATTATACTGCGTGTTTGCAGTTATAATGTATACGTATATAGATATATATAGATAGATATAGATATATATATATATATATATATATATATATATATATATATATATAGTATTATCGATATAAATTTATTTTAAAAAGGTATCTATGTTTTTACGTCAAGCGTCTATAACTGTCAATTTAACATAATTTAATATTTAAAAAAAATAATTCCATAACATTTAATAATAACCTTTAATAAACATGTGTGTGTATTTTGAAGGCAAAACGTCCGTCGGCGAAGTGACCGGGAGCCCGTGGGCCATATGACTTACACGGGCATATCTGTTTGACCTACATACATTGGCCACAAATGTTATTTATATATATATATATATATATATATATATATATATATATATATATATATATATATATATATATTTTATATATATTATTATATATTTATATTAACTGACTTTTTACAATATTCTGATGACAGGTATGCTCTAAGGAGAAATACCGTACCGTATTTCATCTGAGTTTTTCAATAAACTCATCTACAGGAGTTGTAGTCACTTGTAGCTAGTGTTTATCAATGATGCTCTACGTTGGACTATTGAATTTTACTGGCGAAATGGCTAGATCCCCAAGATTTGCGTTGATTTTGTTTCTTAAATTAAGTTCACAATCACTACCGTATCCTCAATAGTAGGCCTACTCTCCTTTATCTGGAGATATAATAAAAGTGAAGACTTCACTGGAAGAGTGGTCGAATAAATTACATGGCTCCTCAAGTTGATAGTTTATTTAAACAGCCTAGCTACTACACACTTTCCATTAAAGGTAGCTACTTAACATAAGTTTTTGTTATAAACTAGTGGTAGTGGTCTCAAGCTTTTCAAAATTGCTTTTTTTAATGGATTACAACAGTGATTATGATAGTTCTGGTGTAAAGACATTTTAAAATATAGCTATGCATCATTCACTGCTGCAAAATAAATAGCTACTCTTAGTTATTCATACAGTATATTTAGAAATGAATGAGCAAAAACACTTCAATAAATATACACTGAACAGGATAACTTTTAAAACTAACAATTACAACCAAGTCCACACACACACACACATTGCATACAAACTTGCTCTTTCCCTTTATAGGGCAACTAACTAACTAACTACCTAATAAATTTTACAGGACAAGTTTTTTAATTTTTTTTATATAACCTAACTAAGCTTTATTTCAAATGAACTGATGAAGAAGCTTGTATTGTAGCGAGGGTATACTCAGGTATAGGCCCTATATTAAAACAACGTTTGCAGTGAACTTTATTGGTAAGCACGATTGGTACCCAAAAACCCAAGTGCAAAAAACCCACCAAAAACCCTACCCTAACTAGCATCTCACCTTTCTCTCTCATTAGTTGTTTCTACCTCCTGAATGATATTTAGGTATTTCAAATTTTTTTTACAGTAAGCCTTTTTTTTATTCAAATGTGTTCTCTAAGCTATTGAATCTGAAACGTGTGAACAATGATAAAATAGGCTACCGTATGTATATATAAAATAAATTATTAAAATGGAATCTGTTCAAAGAGTGACAATCTTTACACTTAAACTACCAAAGTTATTAATTAAACTAAGGGGACCTATGACTAAAAACCCATAATCCACCAAAAACCCAACCCTAACTAGCATCTCACCTTTCTCTCTCCCTAATCTCTTTCTTATTTTACTCCATATAAGGCCAAAAGTTGAAAAGAAACTACCAAGAGATCTTCGAGAGATTTGCTGCTCTTCACTTCTTTTATTGCACTTTGCTAGTGATTCCAAACTCTTTTTATTTTTTAATAATATTTTCACCCCAGTGATTGCACATTATGGTAAGAGATAATATTTTACAATCTGATTTAAATGAACTAATTAACTAGTCAAAGAAATGGAATATGAAATTTAATATTGATAAATGTAAAGTAATGCATTTTGGAAATCAGAAGGATAGAGTAGATTATTTTATAGGTAGTATTAAATTGGAAGAAACTGCCTGTATCAAGGACTTGGGGTGTTATTGTCTCTAATGACACAAAAATGAAAAATCAATGTATAGCAGCAAAGAATAAGGCCTCAAGAATGTTAGGTGCCATAAATCGTAATGTTAAATATAAAAACAAATTTGTTATTCGTAGGTTGTATAATGCATATGTTAGACCTCATCTTGAGTATTGTGTTCAAGCATGGAGACCACATTTGTCAGCTGACATTAAGCAATTAGAAAAAGTTAAACGTAGAGCAACTAAAATGGTAACTAATTTGAAAAATCTAAGCTATGAAGACAGATTGGCATCTCTTGGTAGTTATAAAGTAGAACATAGATATATTAGAGGTGACATGATTCAATTGTTTAAGATATTGGTGCTAGGTACAGATAAGATTGATATGAATATATTTTATTTGAATTCTAATGCTTTAACTTGTAGACATAGGTCAGGGCCGGATTAAGACCTTTAGAGGCCCTAAGCACTTAAAAGATTTTGGTGCCCCATATATATGTAATTCAAAATATAAACAAAAATAAACCATAAAATAAAATTTTATTTTTTGAAATGAAACAAAACTTACAGTAAGATGGAAAATAATGTTTATTTTTGTATACTTCCACTTCATTTATATTTGAAAAGTTTTCTCCTACTTTTTTTAATTGCAAAGTCTTTGATCAGATCCTCAAAACTAATCTTACGTAACACATCTGCTTCTATACTTAGTAGAGATAAGGCATCCAGCCTGCCTTGTTGCATAGTTGTTCTGTTGGTATTTTTAATATACTTCAACTGAGAAAATGAACGCTCAGCTGAGCAATTTGTGACCATTAATGTTAAAAATATACGAAAGGCAATTTCTACATTTGGGAAGGCACACTCAATATTGTCTTCTACAATTATTTTATAAAGTTCAGCATGACTGAATCTTGTTTTTACATTTTTTTTTGCACTGAACTTATGGCACACATATGAGTGAAACTGCTGAAGCTCAGCAGAGAAATTAGTGTTCAAGTCCTCTGGGTAAGCATCAATCATCTTTTTACAACCCTGAGAATACCTTTCAATTTCAGTAGATGATGAAGTGGTGACATTATGTGGCACATCACTTAGAAAAGAAAATCTCTCTGCTATTTCTTTGTATATCTCTCCTCTTCTTCTCATCTCAGTTTCAAGTTTGTCAACAATTGTGTAAAAGGTGGTGATAAGAAATTTATCTCTGGCATTCAGATATACTTCTGGTGCATCTCCGTCATTGGGTACCTTCTTTCTGATACGTTTGCGAGTTTGAGCTGCCTTGTAATCAACATCTGGTAGCATTTCCTTTGTAGCTGCTTCATATCTTTCAAATTCATCTCGTGAAGTGCACAGTTGGTCAGCTAATGATCCATACAGATCTGCACATGTTTTTAAGTTCACATCCTTATTCTGTAGAACTTTGCTTACTCTATGAAAATTTTGCAAAATCTCATCCCAAAAATTCAACATAAAAACGAATTCTAGCTCTTGCATCTTATTTGCAATATTATTTGCTTCTCTTCTAGTGTCTCCCTTTTGTGACTGGTCTTCAGCTATACATTCTAACGCTTCTAAAATTTTAAGGAAAGATTTCAAAATTGCTGCTGTTGCCATAGCATGTGCCTCCCATCTGGTATCAGAGAGGGATTTTAAGACACTTTCATTTCCAATACAACCTTTAAGAATTTCCCACCTGCTGGTTGAGGCTAAAAAAAAGGTATAGAGCAACTGCACTGTAGAGAAGAAATTAACCGCCTCTTGACAGCAGTCAACAGCACTTCGGCCTACCAGATTTAGTGAATGGGCTGCACAGGGCACATATATAGCAAACTTGTTTGTTTCTAAAATTTTTTGCTGCATCCCCTTATAACGCCCAGACATGTTGGCAGCGTTGTCGTAAGATTGACCCCTACATTTTGAAAAGTTTAGCTTACAAACTTCACGTAAGTACTGCAACACCTGATTTGCCATTTCCTCACCAGTATGGCTTTTCATTTTCAGAAAGGTTAAAAAGCGTTCAATAGGCTGTCCATCTTTTAAGTACCTAAGTACAACACTTAACTGATCGATATGTGATAGATCTGGTGTTGAATCAACTGACAAACTAAAATAACCAGAAGATTTTACTTCGTCAACAATGAGTGCGTGGACCTTTTGAGCCATTAGTTGAATGAGTTCCTCACAGGTGGTTTTGGACAGGTAAGAAGGATTTCCTTTGCCAGAATTTCCATATTTCAAAATGTGACCTGCTAAAAATGGATCAAACCGGCTTATGAGCTCAAGCAGCCCTAAAAAATTCCCATTCTGCAATGATCCAAATCTTTCTTCTGTTCCTCGAAAAGACAAGCCACGTTCAGCTAACGTACAAATAACAGCTATGACACGCCTCAAGACATGTTCCCAGTAATCACACTCTTCCTGAATTTGTTTTTCCAACTGTTGTCCCAACCCCGCACCTTGTCTGCGAGTTAAGTATGTTAGCATAGAGTCTCGGTGAGTAGTGCTTTTTTCATGATGATCAATTACAATAGTATTTCGCCAGTCACTGAACCCTTCTCTTATAACAAAATGTGAGACATTTTTAGGAGCAAACAGTTTACAAACATAACAGTAAACTGATCCTGTTGATGGTGAATACAATAACCACTCTCTCTTGTATTTCTCACCATTGGCTTTTGTCCCAACGAAAAGTTTTTGTGAACAGTATCTTGCTGGTTTGCCACTACTGAAATGCCGGTAAGACTTGTCAAATGGCCCATTGTGGTGTTGACAGTCACTGGGTCCACAAGCAATCCAATAAGCCACATCATCAGCAGAGAAATCAAGCCACAACCCTGGATCTTTTGCTATATTTACTTCATCTTCTGCAGACTGATTCATTTCACCACCATCACCATGGTCCACTAAACTTTCATTTTCAGCAATTATTTCAACCCCAGAATGTCTTGTAAAGCAACTTGAATCAACATTTGCAGTAGAGGTATCAAGAGAATTTACAGGCAAAGTGAGATCAGTAGTGAGACATGTGGTAGATGAACCTGCTTGTGACACCTCGGTGATTCCAACGTCATCATATTTTGATTTTGAAGTGATCAAAGTGGTATTTGTGTCCACTTCTGATGACGGAGATTGGTTTTGATTCAGAATCGGTATATCATGTTGACGTTGTGGTCGTGGAACTTGTGTGAAGAAATCAGTCAGCTTTGCAGTCTTGGACTCTAAATCCAAAGTCTTCTCTTGTTTCTCTTTTGATAGTTTTCGCTTTTGTGCACCACTTAACTGAACACGTTTCATCTTGGTTCTTGGGGTCTGTAAAATACAGAAATAAAAAGAATATTTTATTTGTATATTATGTGGCAATCAACACAGTTACACATATCACAATCTTGGCTTTGTTCTTTTATTCTCAGAAAGACAAAATGGGAACCGTACACAACCAAAGTGGCAATTTAAATATAAGTGGCAATTAAATATAACTCAACCGAAATATCAACTCGAAATGTTGAATACAAATCAAATCGAAAGAAGGAACCAAAAGAAGGAACCGAAAGAAGGAACCGAAACCTATAAAATAAAAATACTTAACATTAGAATTAATAATACGCAATCTATAAAAATATCAATATTAACATTTCACTATTAACGAGCCACATTTTATATTTACATTTATTTATTTATTTAAAACACAATATTTAATTATAGGAAATATGAACATTTGCTTAGGGCCTAAATTGTCCTAACTACGTTTGATGTTATATATACATTACAAATTATTCACTCTGGTTATTACAATCTAAATTCTTTTATACTGTTATGACAATAGATAAATAAATTATAAAATAAAGATACGTGTATGATAAAATATTGTTATATATACAAATAAAGTACACTTCATAGACTTACCCTAGAGAAGAAGAGAGAGCAACAGATAAACTTCTTCAACGCTAATTAACTTAGGTCAGTATATCTTATTATTATAATGGCCGTGATAAACATCACTTGATACAACAGCAATATAGAGAGTTTATAGTTTCTTTTATTTTAATATTAATTTATATTACAATTCTATAAACCTAAATCTTTCTGTAAAACAATACCAAATGATTATGTAAAATATATATTTAATATTATATGCACAAATCACACGTTCAGAATAACTTCCTATAGCACACGAAAATATTTAATCTATATGTATTTTTAATATGGCGCTCAAAGATTTGATATAAACAAAATAATAACGCAAAGCGTAAAGTGTGTGATTACAACGAAATATATTTATTCTCTCAAAAGGGTTGTTGTTCACTACAAATTCAAACAATGAAAAAAAATAAATACTATATATGAATATATATAATTCAGTTTTCAACAGCTTATAGGC
This sequence comes from Bathynomus jamesi, assembly GCA_023014485.1. Classification (NCBI taxonomy): domain Eukaryota; kingdom Metazoa; phylum Arthropoda; class Malacostraca; order Isopoda; family Cirolanidae; genus Bathynomus; species Bathynomus jamesi. The sequence goes on from JAJOZX010010337.1 coordinate 29,831, forward strand.
TATAAGCCGCGATTATAATAGTATAATAAATCCATGGTAAATCCGACAATGGAAAATTTCTGTGGTGCCCCCCTTCCCTTGATGCCCTAAGCACGGGCTTATTTTGCTTAATGGTTAATCCGGCCCTCGCATAGGTACAAATTGAATCCTTCTTCTAATATGTTAGTGAGTAGGAAATATTTTTTTAGTTAAAGAATTATTGGTGCTCTTCCAATATGTGCTCTACCTTAAAATTTACATTCCAATACGTGATCTACCTTAGATTATTCGGATTAGCAGCAGGTACGTTAGTTAGCCTTATAAGCAGGGATGGGGAGTCGGCCAAAAACAACCGACTCCCGACTCCTGAGTCGGTATTTTTAAAAACCGACTCCGACTCCCGACTCCCGACTCCCGACTCTTTCCTTATCATGCTGATCTACAACCTTATAAATATTGGGATGTTTGTTTCGTAGATGGCGTTTCAAGTTTGAGGCTCTAGTTGGAGCATTAGCATGTTTCCCAGTGTAAGCACTAATTTTTGCATTACACTCTTTACCATCCTTTTCTACTTGACAAATAAAAATACTTTCATCCTCATTTAGCTTAAAATATTGAAAGACTGCTGATTTTCTACTAGGCCCACGACTCATTACTAATAGGGGCTAATTAAATTAATAATTAATATATTGTTAATTTTTATATGGTACCTAGTATCCTAAAATAGAAATATGAAATTCATTTGCTAAGATTTACCAGAACAATAAATCAAATGTGGAAATGTGAATCTAGAATTAGTTCAGGAAGATATTTATTTAGGGCAGAGTAGTATTCTGGTAAATTGTTGGCATATAGAAATTGAATCAAAGAGTCGGGAGTCGGTCGTTTTTACCGACTCCCGACTCCGACTCCATTTGTGATAAAATAAAAAATTTGGTTTCAGAGCCTCTGGGAAATCGGACTTGGTTGGAACCAAGAGTTACCCGATCATATGGTGGTAAAGTGGAAATAATGGTTCAAAGAATTGTTACTTTGGAGAGTTGAACAATAGTCCAGATAATTTGGAGCTGCCCATCTTTTGTGATGCAAGTGAGGAAGTCTATGCAACTTGCATTTATATAAGAGGCACATTCGAAGAGGAAGTAAGTTGCAGGTTGGTTGTTGCAAAGAGCAGAGTAGCACCTTTGAAAAGGCTTTCTATTTCAAGGTTGGTATGAAAAACTATATAGAGCTATGGGTTGATTGCCTGTTACCCTCATCCGTTGGAAATGTCCAGCAGACTTCAGTGGAGAGTGAACGACAAAAGCCCTATATTTTTTCGTTAGAGAGTTATGAATATGTAGGTCTTTAAAGGACCTCTTTATATTTAATTGTTTATGGTAATTTTAGCGTCGGGATTTTAGCTGCCTATATTAGAATGAAAATAAATTGCCTCACCTTATTTTTGATGGATCTTAGTTTGCTTCGATGCAGGGCGTTACGATCTTTTTCGGTGTAGGGCCGCCACGATGGAGTTACGCAATGAGTTAACTTCTTGTAATAAATATGGGTTGTCACAATATAAACACTTTAGGGGATAGGCCTATCCTTATTTTATGTATTAATTTTATTATAAGGAATTCACTCAGAACTTTAGGGAAGACAAAAGCACATCCTCCCTGTTTAAAGCGTTCGCTGTAACATAAACAGCCCTGAGAGCCGTTCCTTGGTTCGCTTGTATTTTAGTATAAATTGCTGATTTGGCAAAGGTTGTTGACTCTTTCTCTCTTGTATTTCACACGAGTCAGCAACGGAAAATTCTGTTCACGTGAAATAAATGTTTACTCGTGGTTATGCAGACCCGACGCCTACATACGGTTTCTATGTATGTATGGCAATCATTTCATTCCCATTAGGCTATGTCGCCAATCCTGAGCCAATTTTGTATAGATATTTAATTCAATTGCTAGTCGGTTTGCAGTTATACTGCAAAACTCCTTGGGCCTTTATGAAATTCCAAGCTATTATTGGACAGACTCCACTACAGTTTGGCACTGGTTAAGAAGCCAGACAAGGAAATGGAAACCATTTGTTGCCAATAGGGTGGAGGAAATTCAAGCGCACACAGATCCAAAGCAATGGAAGTATTGTCCAGGCACCCAAAACCCAGCTGATTTACCAACACGAGGAATTTCAGTGAAAGATCTTGCACAGTCAAGTTTGTGGTGGAATGGGCCAGAGTGGCTAAAACTTGGAAGTGAAAATTGGCCTTCTGATCAGCCTATTGTAGGAGAATGCCAGGCTGAAGAAGAATGGGTGAGTGAGATGAGAAAATGCACTGTGAACAGTTGTCAAGTTACGCAGCAGGACCCCATATTGAGGTTTGAGGACATTAGCAGTCTGAAAAAGTTGCTAAGAGTGACAGCATGGGTACATAGATTTACCAACAATATTAAGGGAGAAACAAGAGGGGAAGGAATTCTGAACAGTAAGGAGATTCAGCAAGCCAGGCAATACTGGGTGGTATATGTGCAGAAGGAAAAATTTGGTGAAGAGAGAAAATTGCTCACCAGCAGTCCATTACAGGTTCTACAACACATTCTGCTCTCAAAGGTTTGGATGTGTTTTTGGATCAGGATTTATTGAGAGTAGGAGGTAGACTACAGTTTTCTGGGCTTCTAGAAGAGAAAAGACATCCAATTTTGCTACCTTCTGGGGTGCACTTTGTCGAACTTTTGATCCTGGATACGCATCCTAAGTTGTTGCATGCTGGAGTTAGAGAAGTGATAATAGAGATCAAACAACAGTTTTGAATTCCCAAAATTAGACAAGTAGTGAAAAAGGTCTTGCATAAATGTGTGGTTTGCAAGCATTGGAGTGCAAAGCCTTTCCATGAAAAGGTGGCTCCACTTCCAAGAGAACGGTGTGTCTATACTGCCCCATTTGATGTAGTTGGAGTAGACTTTGCGGGTCCAGGCTATGTGTATGAACAAGGGGAGTCCAACAAAGGTTATATATGTCTTTTCACATGTGCTACCACCAGAGCAATCCATTTGGAATTAGTAAGCAACTTAAGTAATGATGTATTTCTTTTGATCTTTAAAAGGTTTCTGAACAGAAGGGGTTTCCCAAATAAAATTATATCTGCTAATGCAAAAACCTTTAAAAAGGCTGCAAAGGAACTCCAAGAAGTTTGGTCCTTGCTAAAAGAGGAGGGATTCCAATTCACGCCATGGGGTACAGTGGGAGTTTATTGTCAAGAGAGCACCATGGTGGGGAGGATTTTGGGAAAGGCTACTGAGAATTGTAAAGTGTCCATTAAAGAAACTTGGTTAATGCTCATTTGAGCAAAGAAGAATTCTGCACTGTTTTGTGTGAAGTAGAAGCAATGGTGAACAGCAGGCCCACCACCTTTGTTTATAACAGTATGCAGGATGCAGAGTAGGGTGTGTCAATTTTGGGGGTGAAATGACTAAATTGAAAATCATGTGATTTGGTAGCAATTTAATGTAAACATTTGGCATACAAAATAATATCCTTGCTCCAAAAACAATAAAAAATAACTCCTACCTACATCAATTTTAATTAAAAAATTCCATTTTTCCGTAAATTCGTAACAAAATAACAAATGTGCGCAAACATCCTATCAACATTTAAAGTGGCAATAAGATATCATTCAGAGTCTTTATTTGAAAGTAACCAATGCAGTCATGTCCTTTTTGCTGCGGTTCCTTGACATCAGCATTCGGCTTGCTACTTGCGCTTTGACGTAGCCTTCTCGCCTCTCGTGACTGTAAACTTGACTAGCTGCTTCTGTGACCATTTTCACACATCTCTCCACACTCTGAGTGTGAGAAGGCCACTTTGGCACTTGCATTGGGGCCTCTTTAAGTTGTGTTAAATCTTTGTTTGTTATACATGTCAGTGGTGGCTCCAAAACTTCCGAACTCAAGTTAACTAATTCTGACAATTTCGTGGCATTGACGTTTATCGGAGGCACCTTCCTTGTCTGAACAGAGCAGTCTCCCAGCTGGTCATCATCTAGTGATGTTCCTCTAAGCTTTAGAATGATTTCCACAGCCTCAGTTCGCTCTTTGGTACATTGGCTGCAGAGTATTGCTTGCAAAACTGCCTTTGGCTTAGCATACCAAGCGGACCTTCTCACCACAGGTAACACGATGTCCACCACTACTTTCCTTTGGATTCTCAGTAACTGTAATTGAAACAAGATGTGGTTGGGCCCCTCCATCCACATTGGATTAAGTTTTACATTGAACCAGTGAGGAAGATAAAACCCAATAATAAATTCAACAATCAACATCAAATTCTGTAGCATTTTGCCCTTCAGTGCATGTTTGGAAACCCAAATCCTGCAGAAACGAATCGCTGTAGTTAACCAACGACTGTGACTTACGGGTCCAATCTCCAAGAGAGCCAGATTTTGAGGCAACTCTCCTGATCTGATTGCTTGAACAATGCGATAAGCGTAAGATTGATCCGTGCTGAGGTCTTTGATAACTTCTTCAGACAACACTGGAAGGGGAGGGCCTACTTCGACCTTTGGAAATTTTGTATTTATTTCTAATTCCGTTGCTTCATCTAGCATGTTGCCAAGGGGGCCTGACCACTTGTTGTTGCTCTTTGTAGGACCATCAAGTTCCTGGGTGAGACGACGAAGAGGTAGTTCCCCTGTGTGCAAATCACATACAATCCAAACAAGCCTTCTTCCAAGTTTTTTCTCTAAATGCGTCATAACACCGCCCTGCCATCCAGTGTTCACCGCAGTTGAGTCTCCACCAACGGCCTGCAGTGAACTGTCAAGTCTTCTTTCTTGAAGCCAACATATTATTTGATCAGCAATTGCCTCTGCATGTTTCTTGCCTTCTACTTCTGCTTCAGGAACAAAGTGAAACAAATAGCGGCCACCAGGCTCGGAACACACAGAGTAGTGTTCTTCTTTGATGAGACCGGGAAACTTTCTGTCCATTCCCTCTACCTCTAGGAGAACTTTTGTGTCATCTCTTCTTCCATCAAACAAAAGGCAAGAGAGACCTTCCTCCTTCAAATCTTTTTCATGCTGATCAGATATTTTCTTCATTATTTTTTCTTGTGCTCTTCTTATCTTATTATGATCTATCACTAAGGATGTATCCTCTCGGCTGATGAGGCTTGCATCTATCCATGCGGCAGTGGCAATCTCTGCAGTCTCTCGTAGCCCCGTATGGTGGCGAATACTGGCAAGGGCAATGTTTGAGATGTCTTTAGTGTTGTATTTCATTCTCTTCGGCGAAGGTTCAGATGGCAATTTGGAGCTATCATCTGATGTTGCTTCTTTCTGTTCATCTGAAGAGCTTTCAAAGAAGTGAGAAACCTCTTGATAGAGCTCTTCATCTCTTTGGGTGGCTTCTTTACTCTTCTTTTTCTTCCTTTCTTCCCTCTCTCGGATTTTCTCTTTTTTCTTAACAATAACAATCTGTTTTTTGGTTTCTGAATAATCTGCCGAACCAATCTGCATACTTCCTTGGCCTCCTGCCTTTGTTCTCTGCGCCTTTATGAAAGCCAGCTCCAAAACAGGGATCTTCTTCTCACGAGGACAGCGACAATCAATGTGAGGGTGAGGTTCTCTTCTGCATGAGGGAGAACAATTGGCTTCAGAACACAACTCTATGGGACACTGGCAGTTAAAAATGTCAAGAAGAGTATCAAGTGTGTGCAGAAATTTATTTTTCTTTGCTAGTTTTCCTTTACCAAGTGATGTCTCAACTGCTTTGTGCCACAGCTTTGTTAATTTTAGCTGAATAGTTCTATACTGATTGAGTACAGGTGGTTTGAATAACACATTAGTTTTTTTCCACTGATGCAGAAGAGGGGGAATCATGTCCCTTATGAGCTCTTTCTCTGTGTAGTTCCTTCTATCCTTTGTATTTTGTTCACGAAGAAGTAACCCTAGTCTCAGCATGTCTCGCACTGTTGGTAGTTCTGATACGGGAAGCTCCTTGCCTGTACCGACTAACAGGCTCAAGTGGCATGACGACTGACCTCTTGTCTTCAATTTTGGTATCTTAGAAATACCTGAAAAGAAAGAAAAACATTTAAGTATTTTATATCAATTACGATGTTTCAAAGTTTAGTCATTCGATGTTCTAAAATTCAATAAAAAAATATTTCATGGGATTACAACATAATTAGACAGAAGTATATGATAATAATAAATAATTGTAATAATCAATAATCCATACTTACAGTTAAACTGTAGTATTCGTCTAGTAGAATAACTATGAAGTAGGTACAAGGGCAATAACAGCAAACCACCGTCTATGACATCTAAGAGGCAACTGAGGACTGAGAGTGAGGGACAGTTCTATTCATGTTGTGACTTGTACATTGTACAACAACTATATGACCTTGAAAACACTCCATATGCGATCAGTAGGATAATTCTGTGACAGATGAATAGTTAATCAATTTATGTCCTATTATTTAGTAAAAGAGTCAATTTCTGAAACTTTAAGGTAAAATTGATGTAGGTAAGGGTTATTTTATTTCATTTTGGTTGGCCAATTTCAAGTTTTGACATGAAAAGACTATATTTTCACTACCAAAATTGATTTGAAAAAAGTTGACAAAATTGACACACCCTAATGCAGAGTCATTAACACCAAATCATTTTCTCTGTGGTAAACGATTAACATCAAGCCCCAGTTTGCCAGTAGACTTACAGCCTATCCAGAGCAGTCAAGAAGGGTTAACCAGAAGGTTCAAGTACCTTGAAGAGCTATAAGATCAGTTATGAAAGAGGTGGCAGGTGGAATACTTGCTAGAACTAAATTATTACCCATCAGGCAATGTAAAGGGCTCCAATGAAAATTGTATAGTTGTATCAAGGTAGGCGAAGTGGTAATGAGTGGGGATGAAAGACCAAGGCAATGCTGGAAGCTTGGCATAATTGAAGAGTTGTTTGTTGGCGAAGACAATTTAGTTAGGTCTGCACTGGTAAAGATTTCAGGAGGAAAATTAAAGAGACCTATACAAAAACTCTATGCTTTAGAAATCAGCAAAAACACGGATAGTCAAAACTTGCAGAAGGTAATGACAACAATGCCTCTTCGGTGGGGAATGTTAGAAAATCTAGAAGAGGAAGAGCCATTGTTGACCCAGGCGATATGATGACTAAGCTGATTGATGCAGCATTGCTTGTATATATTAAGTTAAGGTGTAGGAGCTATTGAAGAATAGGGACCCCAGCCTTCTTTAGTTAGGCTTATAAGGCTAACTAACGAAAATATCATGACCTAACCTAACCAATCGTTAGGTTAACTGTACGCCCTTGACGATTGGTTAGGTTAGGTCATGATATTTTCGTTAGTTAACCTTATAAAAAACTAAAGAAGGCTGGGCTCCTTATTCTTCAATAGCTCCAAGGTGTATACATATCCATCTCGTAATTGTAAGGTTAGTGAAAAATTCACTTAATTTAGAACTAGCATTTTTTGGCTCTTGTGGCATCATTTTTTTGAGGGTGGGGTGTCATTGGCGCGTCCTTTCTACTCGTTTGCTGAATGCGGCACTTACAGGGCGTGGTCTTATAGAGAGCTCTCTTGCAATTCAGTTTGGTTGTTTAGATACAAGATTGTTGCATCGTGCAATGGTGCAGGTTATGTTGTTGTTGTAAAGTTTAGAAAGACCATAAATAGTGCCCCTTTTGTTTTTTCTTAATTTTATGCAAATGAGGCCTAAAGTAGGCCCACATGGAGTCATCAATCCTGGGGTAGGACCTAATAGGATCTCCAAGTCCGTAAGTTTGTTTTAGTCTAGCTTAACTTAGGCTACAAGTTAAAGTAGCCCCTTAGAGTTTGATCCGTTCAAAGCTCAGCTGGGATTCTGAACCCAATCAAAATAATTAGGATAACCTGAAGATCAGGGACCCCAGCCTTCTTTATTAGCTTTATAAGGCTAACTAACGAAAATATCACGATCTAACCTAACCAGTCGTCAAGGGCGTATAGTTGACCTAACGATTGGTTAGGTTAGGTCGTGATATTTTCGTTAGTTAGCCTTATAAGGCTAACTAAAGAAGGCTGGGGGCCCTGATCTTCAGGTGATCCAGTAATTAAAATAACAACAATGTTTTATTAAAATATACTGAATTTACTTTTCAAATAAAGTATTTTAATGATCTAAGTTTTATTTTCTTACTACATTCCAAAGATTAGTTTAAATTGTCAAATTTTCGCTGGATATTTTCACGTAAACTATAACCTACGAGAAAAATTTCCTGCAGGCAAACATTTCACATTCACTAGTATATAAAAAGTTCTATTATAGTAGCTGTTCATATAGATTTGCAGTAATCATAATGGAACCTTATTAATTATAAGACTAATAGGTACTTTTGCATTATCCTCCCAACACTAATTTTTTTTTATAATGGAAGGAAAATAAAGTACGTTAGCAAAACACTTTTAATTTTTAATCGTGAAAAGGCATGAAAGTAGTAATATCTCGCAACATCGCAAGAAGGTATTTTCATGCTCAACACTGCGACGCCATATAAATTCAGCTAAATAAGAAGAAAGCATGTGTCGCGCGGTTCCGCATTGAACTTTATTGCGTTCCTTCATTGACTTCCACGTTCTCTCGATCGTCTGCGTGTGCAACAAAGGGTCATCGGGATCCACGAAGTGATACTTGTGGTTGATGGTGTGGTGGACGAATCCATGACGTTGAATCCTAGAGTATGCCTTCCACTTATCAGAAATAATTGTTGTGCCCTTTTTTTATTTCTCGCATATGATCGGCAGTAGATCTACTTCCCCACGATGCTCGACTTCCACGACGAAACACTCACGTGTTTCGCGACAAATTCCGCCAAAAATCCACTGTTGCGGTAGTACCCTTCCTTGATGATTTTTACGCCGAACAAATAGGCTTTCGTCAATCTCCACAGTAAATCCAGATCCGCCGATACTTCCCTTGTGCTGTTTCACCTTCCAAAGGCAGATCTCCCGCATGTAAGGGTGTCAGGAAATGATTGCCCCCCCCCTGTACAGAAGAAACTGAAAGGAATAGAAAAAAACAGACAAAACCACGCGAAAGAGCGTTTAATTTTGAATAAAAAACACTTGTTTTAATATCGGGTGTTGCCCCCATTTGCAGCTCTGACGGCCATTAATCGACGGGGGTATGATCCCAGAAGTGTCTCAAAGAGATCGGTATCATGACTCATTTCTTCAAGGACTTCGTTGATCTTTGCAGTCATAATTTCTGTTGAATACCGATTCTGAATGGGTTGTTCCAGCATTTAGGACTCCACCCGATCCTTCATGATGGATCCGACATGTTCACAGACATTAAGATCGGGAGAATTGCCAGGCCATTCATTATTTCCGAAAAAATCAATGTTATTGTCCTTAAGCAGTTGTTGAGTCGCAAGTGCTTTCATACAGGGGGCTTTGTCGTGAAGAAAGGTTGCCTGTTCAACATCCAAAACACACTCGGGGTCTTTCAAAAACGGAATTACATGTTGGGCTAAAATTACATTTCGAAAATAGGCCCATCCCAACTGGTTCCTCTTGGTTTGATAACCCAGATGAGCTTCCGAATAGAGAACATAATGAAAACACCCACACATGCTGGATTTTTTACTATTTCTCGATACTTCTGGTCGTCTGGGACTTCATCAGGAGTTGTTGCCCAAACCCGATCATTCTGAAAATTTGGTTTTCTGGAGACATAAACGAAGAATTCATCGCTGACAACCAAGTGAAGGAAATCGTCTTCCGTCCATTCCTCAAGATAATCACAAAACCATAGCCGATCTTCAATATTAAGATCACTCTTCCGTGGCTTAGCTATTTCATGCCAAGCACTCAAGCCTTGGCGAACTCGAAATTGATGCACAAGTTGCCGATTGACTATCTTACCACGACGGATAAGTATCTCTTTCGCTACCTCAGAGCAGCTCTTCTTTCGGCGCCGTGATGCAGCAAGCACAATGTCTTTCGATTCTTGAGATAATTTCTCCGGTCTTCCTCCTCGAAATTCTGTTTCACAATCTTCAGGATTCTTATTCCAATTCCTTTTGACAAAGTCTTCTAATCTTTTTAATCTCTCAGCCACCCAGTGTCGATTTATGAAAGTTGCACCAGCTTCCTTTGCTTCACGAAATGTGACAGCTCGAATGCGGTCAAGAACTCGCTTTTTCTCTGAATCGTTCAAAATAGATGATGCCATGGTTTCTGTGGGGAAAAAAATGGTAAGAATTAAAATTACAGGAATAGAATATAATGGTTTTTATTCAGATTTTAACGCTCTTTCAAGTGGTCTCGCCGGTTTTTATCTATCTCTTCTAGTTTTTGCTCTACAGGGGGGGGGGGGGCAATCATTTCCTGACACCCCAACATGCAGTAATCAACGGTTGCGTGTTCGGACATTCCCAACTCGCGCTTGCAAAACTTAATTGAAGTCATTTCGAATGCCCAGCAATAAATGAAGTGCACGATGTCAGCAATGGCCAATTTTGACCCTTGCAGCCAAGTATTAACTCGTAATCCGTACTCTTTCAAGCAACCGCGTACAGTACAACGCCAACGCGTTTTCTTAGTGTCCAATTTCATGACATGACCATTTTGGCATATCTCCAACCTTGGTAAAACGTTGAATTCTTGCAGGAATTCGATTGCTGTTTCATTATTATGCACTTTCCGTACGAGTTCTCAAAAATGCATCGTAAATTAGAAGGGTTCACAAATTCTGAAATAAAAAAAGGAAAATGATATGTGTTGGGAGCAAAATATTCTGAAATTACATCATTAGTTATATGAATAAATATTCTTAACCTAACCTAACTTGAAGCCGGCTAACGCCTGCGGCGGGCTGTTTTTAACCTAACCTAACCTAACCTAACCTAACCTAACCTAACCCAACACTAATTTTTTTTATAATGGAAGGAAAATAAAGTACCATAACCAAAACCAAACCAACATTATATAAAAAATTAGTGTTGGGAGGATAATGCAAAAGAACCGACTAATAAGCTACATGGAGTTCAATGCTGTTCACGATCATATTAATTGTTTATCTTTATGAACACAGACATTACATTATAATTACCTGTATGTCAATGACTGCACATTCAATTGTCCTTTAGATATACAGGGTGTCCGAGAATTATCTGTACAATATTTGGCTGTTATTAAAAGTCAACCATGAAGTGTAGAAATTCCAGTGTTGTCCCATTTTACAGAGAATCTCATTAAGTTCTTTCTGATACCAAGTTTTGACAAGTTTTTTAGAAATTCCAGTGTGTCCGAACATTATCTGTACAATTTCATCTTTTAATAAAATTCTTGATAACACACGTAAAATTCTTAAACAAGATTATTTAGAATCTGTATTTTCAAAAGTTTATTTTATTAAAGTAACGTTGTTACAAACATTCGATATGTGCACCATTAGTGATTCGCAAAACATCCAATCGATACTCCAAATGCAGTGGTGGGCACGCGCAACGATTTTTGTAGCGCCGCAACCGCAACCGCAACTCTGCTGAAATAGTTGCGCCGCACGCGCAAGCGCAACCCTTTTCAAAAAGTTGCGCCGCAAGCGCAAGCGCAAGCGCAACCAAAAATGTTGCGCCGCAACTTTTTGCGGCGCAACTGCCCACCTTTGCATTTAACGTATATCTGCAGTGGTGGGCACGCGCAACGATTTTTGTAGCGCCGCAGCCGCAACCGCAACTCTGCTGAAATAGTTGCGCCGCACGCGCAAGCGCAACCCTTTTCAAAAAGTTGCGCCGCAAGCGCAAGCGCAACAAAAAATGTTGCGCCGCCAGTTGCGCCGCAACTTTTTGCGGCGCAACTGCCCACCTTTGTCCAAATGTTGCCATGTACGCTGCAGCATATCCACATCAATTCGCTCAATAGCAGCTGTGATTCTTGCTTTTAAATCATCAATGTCTGTCACCCGCGTACATTTCTAAAAAACTTGTCAAAACGTGGTATCAGAAAAAACTTAATGAGATTCTCTGTAAAATGGGACAATACTGGAATTTCTACACTTCATGGTTGACTTTTAATAACAGCCAAAAATTGTACAGATAATTCTCGGACACCCTGTATATGTGTGTTATATATTGTTGAACTCGGTTGTCCCACCTCCACCCCACCTTCCCCAGTTGGGGTACCTTGACTAACACTGCGGCTTTTCCACATGTACGGAGTCGCCTGTGAGGCGAGGAACATTACATATGCGGGCAACTGTACATCCATAGCATATACTGTAGTTTCGTATTACATTATTCTTTGTTAGAAAATTGTAACGGAGTTACATACAGTATGTAGTGTACTCTTTGTAGTGCACTCTTCCTTGTTTTATTGTTATTTACTTTACTTTATTACTTTCCTTTTATCATTGCTCTTTCTTCTCTTTACGCTCGCTTCGCCGTACTTTATAAACGCGGGTAGACCCCTTGAGCCGGTGGTCGCCATTAAAATTTCGAACAATGAAGAGGGACCAGGAATAATTACACACTATTATTACTATTTACTGTCTTTTTATCTATGCCAAAACAATTGAACAAACGGGGGAACCCGAGTGCGGACCTATCGTTAACATTTTATCGCGGAGAGAGAGACAATTAAATATTTTAATATCGCTCTAATATATAAATATCAAGCACCTAACGAGGACACCCGCCCGAAGACTGATTTGCCAAAATTGCAAAATTGGGCATTTTACTCAGCCTCCAGCCGGGCATATTTTGGTGTTGCCAATTAGTATTTTATATTTTTTATTTCAAACAAAACATTATTAAATTCGGTACTTTCCTGTTATCCCGGACCCCAGACTTTTTGCCAGGTTCGTACGCCACTTGCTAGATTGCCAAATTTCATTGCCAAATTTTTTTTTAAATGTTAAGTAACTAACCTAACCCAACCCCTAGTTAGGGTAGGTTAGGTTAGGTTTGGTTAGTTACTTAACATTTTAAAAAAAAATTTATCTGGCAAGTGGTGTACGAATCTGGCAAAGAGTCTGGGGTCCGGGATAACAGGAAAGTACCTTAAATTCTTATAAACAAAACATTAAATTCTTATTAGACATTATTATCTTTATTAAAAAAGACACCAATACACGACACATACGGCATACTACTATTTCAAATAGGGCGCCTTTGTTGGACCAAATTCTATCCTCTGTGATTATTTAGAAACGCAATTTTCGAAAGTATATGTAAATTTATAAGTAATAATAACCAACAGACCCTCTCGCAAGTGCTGGAGAGGGTAATTATGGAGATATCATACGTTGTACTGTGGAGAAAAATCCAGCTGGGTATTGTGCTGTAACTGCTGTGCCTGGTATAAGTGGAATTCAACAGGTAGAAATGGCTGGCAGAATTCCTGCATCTTCCTAATTGCAACATTCAAGGTAATCTCTCATAACTGTAGAGGCCTAAGCTTAGGCAATAACAGCAAACATAGGCGGATCATAATTGATAAGCTGTTAGAGGATGCTGATATTCTCTGTCTGCAGGAAACATGGCTATGGAAACAGAACTTAAAGGACCTGAATAGCCTGTCCAGTAACTTTCATGGGATAGGGGAGGCCACCAGAGATAAACAAGATGGTCTCTTTGCAGGCCACCCACCTGGTGGGGTAGCTATTCTATGGAGGTTATGGTATGGGAAATATATTAGTGAACTAGAACTTGGTTTGAACTGGCTAACTGGGATAGAAATTTGTGTAGACAATAAAAAAAATTTAATTCTGTGTTGATAATGAAGAAGATTACCTCATTAATTTGGGGCAGGTCAGTAGTATTATTGATGAGTTGGATACGACATGTGAAGCTATTATTTATTGGTGACTTTAATGCTAATGTGCTTAATGATAAGTCTTTGTTTAGCAACCACTTAAAAGCCCTCTGTGAAGATAATAACTTGACCCTTTCATCCATGTGTAGTCTTTCTGGTGATAGCTTTACTTATGTTAGTGATAGTTGGCACACCACCTCATGGTTGGATCATTGTATTTGTACGCCTGATGCAAATCAGGCAGTTCTGAATATGGCAGTTTTGTACTCCTATGCTAGTTCTGACCACATGTCCCTATCAATTGAGTTTGACATTAATTGTATTCCAATGTTATCACTGAGTTACATTGTGTACATCCGATCGAATACACACAACCAACAACATTATCCGGGCTATTCTTTATTAAGAGTGATTTAACAGTATTATACTTAAAGCAATTGGCATCAATGTAGTCTTTAAGTAAAGTCGGAAGATATTGAAAATTAACATGGTAAGGTAGTATTATACTTAAAGCAATTGGCATCAATGTAGTTTTAAGTAAAGTCGGAAGATATTGAAAATTAACATGGTAAGGTAGGCTAAGGATATTTTTGTGCTCAAATTCCTTTGCAATTACATTATTATAATACCTATTCTTGGCTTTCCTAAGACAGTTATCTAGAAATGAAATAGGATAACATAATTTAGTACCAATATTCAGGGCCGTAACTAGGGTTTAGAAATTAGTGAGGTCCAGATTTTTTTCGAGCGCGGCGGGACGAGCAAAATTCAGACCAAAATGACATCTACAAACACAACCCAAGCTATAGAACTAAACACAAAACACAAAACGCTCGACGCTCCCTCTTTTCAAAAGAAAAGCGGTAATATGCGTTTCATACACGGAGAACGGTTCAGTCTCTTTTTTTTTTTTTAGGAAATAATTACCGAGGTCCGGACCTCGGTGACCTCATAGGTAGTTACGGCCATGCCAATATTCATGATATTGCATAACTCGGAATCTAAAAATTCAGGACTGACAACTCTCAATGCTCTGAGAAACATAGCAGAAAAAATAGAGGATTTAATCGAGGATGATGGTCAGAATAAAAATGCACATAAGAGTTATTATTAGTAGGCTTGCAATAGACTTCAAATTTGAACTGATTAGAGCATCTCCAAATTTTTAGATCCAGAAAAGATAGGCTTCCATCATTTTCTTTTTCAACTGTGAACTTAATAGATGGGACTAAATTTTGAGCCAACCAAGAAATAAGTCAACAGCCAAATTATTAGGCCAAAGGCATAAAATATTATCTATATACCTGTACCAAACCAGGTTAAAATTAACAATCGAAGGCAAAATTCTACTTTCAAGAAATTCCGTATATAAATTAGCTAATACAGGTGAAAGGGGATTTCCCATCGCTAATCCAAACGACATAGCATAAAACTTATTTTCAAACTGAAATGTACAATAGGGTGGAGCGAAAAATACTTTTTTTCTAGTATGAAGTTCTAATAGTGATTAAAAGTTGCATTTAGTGGACGAAATATGCCTGCCAAAATATGAGTTCATTTGTTTAAAATTTTCAGCTGCCACCATGGGGCTAAAGTTCACACAATTTTGTGTAAAAAGGAAAAAAATGCTTCTAATTTAGATTTGTCAAACTATTATAAAATTTTATCTTAGAATTATCTAATAGTTTGATTAAGATTCTTAAATGATAGGTATTCGTTTTGTAAAAATGTCTTTTCATATCCTTAATATCTTCAGCTGCCACAAGAGAGCTGAATTTAACACAATTTAGAGTAACTGAGTCATGTTGAGACTACACTGAATGTTGTGGGGGAGGGTTTGGGGAGGGTTGTGGGGGAGGGTTTTGGTGTGAAGGAATTTCTTTCTGTGAGACATTAGAACAGTGTGTTAACACTTGTCTTCTTAGGTAGTAGGCCTAGTCGCTCAGTTGATCGGAGAGATTTTTAATATGATCGGAATATTATAAAACTTTATTTTAAAGTGATTTATATAGAGATAATATTGATTTTATTATAAAATGCTTGTTATAATGTATTATATAATTTTAGTTTATTTATTAATATATTATATATTTATATAATATATTATATATACTTATAAATATATTATATATATTAATTATATAATGTTTTGATGTTACAGGATATTTTGTGATTGTGAATTTTTCTTAAAAATATTATGGCATCAAATACTAAATATAAACATTTCACTAGAGAACATATGAAGTGTGCCATATTTGAAGTACCTTGTGAGATGAGTGATATGCAACTACCAACTTATAACTGCATTATGAAAAATTACCTGTTCACAAAACATTTAGTGAAGGAGCAGATGAATAACAAGGAGCCTTCATTTTCTGAAATAGCAGAGGCAGTTTCCAAAAAGGTAGAAAATATTGGAAGAAGGCCTCTTTGCCAATAGTTTCACATACACGCGTTTTACAGATGATGCGAGTGTACCATGATAAATACAGGTCCTTATTAAAGCCATACAAGTCACGCAAGGATCAGCCTAAGTACAAAAATCAGCTTGAAGAATTTGAAAACTCTTCAAAATGCACTTTGTTTGACATCTGCACCTGCAAATGTAAGGAGTTTAGGAGATGCTCATGTGAAAAGAGTAAGAAAGTCCCTCCAAAAGAGCAGGATTTTTTAAATGACCAACGAACACGCAGAATAATGGTGATAGGAAGCATTGACATAACACACACAAGACGATTACAAGCAAGAGAACATCGAAAGGAAATGGAAAAAGCACGTCTGGAATCCTCACAAACAACTAGTGCTGCTATAACCAATACGTCCAACTTACAAATCGAAACAGAGACAAGTGAACTTCAACAACTAAAGAGATATCTGAAGATAATGAGGAAGATACAACCTCGACTCAATATGTAATATCAGAACAACAGATGCGTGAGCCACTGCCTTCATTAGCAATTACTTGTGATAGATTTAAAATGTCGGACAGAGCTGGGGCTGCTATTGCTTCTGCAGTATTGGCAGATCTTAAAATTGTTACTCCCGAAGACAAAGGGAATATTATAGACAGAAGTAAGCTAAGACGTGAAAGACAAAACAGAGAAAGGAACTACAACAGATAGGAGAGCCAAAAACCATGCGGGGATTATACTTGATGGCAGAAAGGATAAAACAATGATTCAAGTCCAGGAGAGTGATGGCTCTAACCACCAAGAACCAAACGCGAAGAGCATATCAGCATAATATCTGAACCACACTCTCTGTACTTTGCACATGTGACACCTTCCAGTGGCAAAGCTAAATACATTTGCACAGCGCTAGTGAAGTGCTTGAAAGAAAGGAATGTTGATATAGGGAACATCGTTGCAGTTGGCTGTGATTCGACAGTGGTTAACACTGGTAGTATTGGAGGCACAATAAGATTACTGGAAGAAGCCTTTAATAAGCCATTGCAGTGGCTGATATGCCTTTTACACTTTCATGAACTTCCATTGCGCCATCTGTTTCATCACTTGGATGGTACCACTACTGGACCAAGAGCATTTTCAGGAGAAATTGGCCGAGCACTTTCAGACTGTGAAAAGCTTCCCATAGTTAACTTCAAACCCATTGAAATTCAAGAGGACATGTGTGAAGTTGATGTAGATGACATAAGTACTGACCAGAAATACCTTCTTGAAATTCACAAGGCTATATCAAGTGTAACATTCTCAAAGACTCTTAGTCATAAGAGTCCAGGCAATATATCACATTCAAGGTGGCTCACCACAGCAAACAGAACTCTGCGGTTATATGCAAGCACAGAGAATCCTTCAGGCAATTTACAAGAATTAGCTACTTTCATTGTTAGGGTATACGCACCGATGTGGTTTCAGATAAAGCGTAAACCATTATGCCAATATGGTGCTAAACATATGTGGCATATGATTGCAAGAAGCCGGTATCTCCGTGAAGAGCTTAGGAGAGTACATGACTCAGTCATTCAGCGAAATGCATATTACGCAAATCAAGAAAACATTCTCATTGCAATGATAGCTGATGAAGGGAGCATGTGCGTCAGTTGGGATTTAGGCGTATCATAAAGCAAGGGCATGCATTCAAGAAACAGATGTTATCAGGTATTTTAAGGTGCCAGAAATAAATTTTTATGCCAAAGACTATACAGATCTCATTATGTGGCAAGATTTTCAGATAGCAGAACCACCGATAACCAAAGGAGTTTCTCTTGATGATATTGAATCATGCATCAAACATGGTACTACTCTTCATTCATAATTATTTCAGTTTCCATGTCATACACAAGTCGTAGAGAGATGCGTCAAGCTCGTTACAGACGCTGCTGGATCAGTCTGCGGACCTACAAACAGAGACGGTTGGATTCGTGCTACATTAGAATCAAGGAAAAAACAGCCAAAATTTGACACAAAAGCAAATTACTAAATAGTCTTCAGCAAGAACCCTTTCTAGAGGGAGGTTGGTTGGGAAAGGGTGGTAACTCCGCTAAGGCACGAAATAACGTTTCTTAACTGTCTCAAGCCAGTATAAAGGAGGAGAGACATCCTAATTTATTACTGTTCCGTTTTTCAAGTAAATACAGAATCATACTTAATTGTCATTTTAAGTTAAATTCAGCCCTCTTGTGGCAGCTGAAGATATTAAGCATATAAAAAGGCATTTTTACAAAACGAATTTTTATCATTTATGAATCTTAATCAAACTATTAGATAATTCTACGATAAAATTTTATAATAGTTTGATAAACCTAAAATAGAAGCATTTTTTCCTTTTTTACCCAAAATTGTGTTAACTTAGCCCCCTGGTGGCAGCTGAAAATATTAAACAAATGAACTCATATTTTGGCAGATATATCGTCCACTAAATGCAACTTTTAATCACTATTAGAACTTCATACTAGAAAAAAAGTATTTTTCGCTCCACCCTAATGTACAATTTTTGACACAAAGCTTAATTAACTCAATAAGAGTGTTGTGTTGAACAGGGAAAGAATATTCAGAGATCTTATCTTTTAAAAAATCAAGTAGGTCATCAACAGGGACTTTTGTGAATAATGAGCATACATCAAAGCTTACCAATTTGAAATTAGGGTCATTAGGAAACTTCAGTTTGTCAATAAGATCCATGCTATTTACAATATGTGACTTAGAAATAGAGCCAACTAACGGCGTTAATAAACTAACTAACCATTTAGATAGCTTATAGGTTGTAAAGGAATTTGATCGTAAAAATATCCTTAGCCTACCTTACCATGTTAATTTTCAATATCTTCCGACTTTACTTAAAGCAATTGGCATCAATGTAGTCTTAAAGTAGCCTATAATAATACTGTTAAATCACGCCTAATAAAGAACAGCCTGGATAATGTTGTTGGTTGTGTGTATTCGATCGGATGAACACAATGTAACTCAGTATATATAGGCCAAACTGGTAAAACGTTAGATATTAGGGTAAAACAGCATAAATATGCGTGTAGAACAGATAATAATTCCAATGCTTTGTTTAACCATATGTATAGATGTAATCATAGCATCAAGTGGGATAGTTCTAAAGCGCTTGTTGAAAACAGAGATATAGTAGAAAGAAATATTCTAGAATGTGCATTTATCCATTTTAAAAACAATTTCAATAACAGTGCGGGAATGTATAAAATTGACAATATCTTGTTAAAATTCCTTTTGCCTCTCATTAACTCTTGTTAAGTATGTGCTAATTATTTTGGTTTCCGCTACGTTGTATATATTTATGGGCATCTTGCCTTCTCTCTTCATTCTCTGACGAGGTGTAGCTCTGAATACACGAAAGGCCTTGGAATCGTTTTTCTTTTTCCTTGTGGGTTTGCAGCATATACATATTGCAGCATATACAATAATATATATATATATAATATATATACACACACATAGAGTATGTGTGTGTGTGCCCCCCCTTTAAGAAATGCTGTGTACGCCCCTGACTATACCCCATAATCAGTGCATTTTTTAGTGGATTTTAACTGGGTGGGAACAATTTATAATGCGTTTACCCAGGCACTCATGGGACCACCTACAATAAAAAAATTGTATGTACAATAAAAAAAAATGGATGTATGTATGTACTATGTATGTACAATCAAAAAGTGTATGTAACAGTAAATTTATTCAAGGACAGTAGTTTCTTGATAAACAAGATAATAAGAAAGGTCATAGTAGTTGCACTTTCTTCAAATATCATTACAAATTTCCTCTTAATCTATTGAATTTCTTCATGAACTTTCGGTTTTAGTAGATGTCCCAATTTGGCATTGCTGGGCAGCGCAAACGAAAATTCACTTGCGCAAGCGCAAATGCGCAAACCCAAACCCATACCTTGCGCAAGCGCAAATGCGCAAACTTCTCGAAACTTGCGCTTGCGCAAACGCAAACGCAAACTATTTATATATACAGGGTTTCAAAAAAAAAAAAAAATAGGTGCTGTTTTTTTTGGGACACCCTGTATAAAATTAAATTTATAGTAAATCAAATCAAATCAAATCAAAAGACTTCATTAACAGACACACGAGCCATAGATATATCAATAAAGAATAGATACAAAATTACAATGTTAAATAAATAATAATAAAAAAAAAGAAATTACAATATTACAAAAAAAACACTTCAAAGCTCCTTAGAGTCCTCCTCCAACTCCATCGTGAGCAGGTCCATGTTGCCCTTCAGGAACACAAACCTCTCAAAGTTCTCAGAGGTCAGGCTGGACCTCTTGGGCTTCATGATGTCAGACCCCTGGGTGTTGCCAAGGACGTCATAGGTGTGCGCCACAGGCACCTCCCTGCAGGTTAGGACGGCCTTCTTCCTCTTGAGGTTGGAGGGCTCTATCCAGTGGGCAGTCATGCCCAGAAGGAGCGGTTGTGGGCTGTCCAGCAGTCAGCGGTGATGGCCACAATAGTTGACCTCGTCCAGGATGGAGGTGAGCTCTGTCTTCCCTGCCTCGGCCTTCTTCTTGAGTTCTCATGTAGGTCCGCTGGAGGGGGCTTGAAGCTGGGGTTCAGGTACTTGAGGAACCTGGTGAAAATGGGGACTCCGTGGTTTTGGCGGGCAACATCTCTTCAACCATGAACCTGTGGAGAAGTTGAAAATTAAATTCATTTTGAACATTTTCAATAAATGTATTTTAAAACAAGTTACAAAAAAGATTAGGTATGATTGTAAGGAAAGTCTTTATCTTATCTTTACACTGAATTTTATTTTTATATCATAAATATTTGATATATTTAATAAATTATTTAAATTATTCTATTATTAGTGTATAAAATTAAGATTTATAATTATTATTTATTTACCTGTGCAAAAGGTAAATAGGCCTGGCGCATTCTCTTGGAGCCAGAGTCCTTGGTGTCGCCAGAGAGGACCGGCCGCGCTTGGACCCACCAGTGATGGCAGCGAGGAGGTCTTTGCTCTGGTTGGAGTGAACCTTGAAAAAAAAAATTATAAATTATATTGTAATGACAGTGATATACAACAGAAGTGTTTGAATTGAGACAAAGTATAATTTATTATTTAATATTTAATTATATTTTAATAAATAATAATTTCTAAAGTTAACTACTTATCAAGTTTTTTTAAAATTTTAAATTTATAAAAACTTAAACTCACATGCTGGTAGTGGCTCTTGAGGGTGTACATGCTGATGGTGTTGAAGCAGACCTTGGCCTTGCACCTCTTACAGATGATGCTGCCCTGTAGACCACCCTGCCCCTCTCAACCACCCTCTTCTTGCTGGTCAAAGGTCCAAAGAAGGTGTCCAGGTGGGCCAGGGGTTGAGGTCCTCTTCCTCCTGGTGAGGCTCTGAGCCATGGCTGGTCACGCTGCCGGCCGGGCTGGGGGCAGAGGTGGGGCTGGACAGAGACTGGTGTCTGAGGCTGTCCATGGTTCACTAGTTATAGACAGTAGTTATGACTTATGAAGTTTCTAGAAGTTACTAGAGTAGTTAGTAGTTTGAACTCTGAAATAAAATTAAAATCAACTAATCAAACAAACGTGTTTCACTAGCGTTGTTGGTATACTGAGTGCTCACTGCTGTCTGGCGGCGCCACCTGTCTGGCAGTCACGTGTTTATGAGCTAAATCCACTATTTTTAATATTTGTTTTTTTTTCACGTTTGCGCAAGAATTGGCGCAAACGCAAATGTGCAACCGAAATCACACTTGCGCAATTGCGCAAGTGTTTGCGCAAGTGCCCAGCACTGCAATTTGGTGTCCCCTGACGACGTTCCTTTGCAGCGAGAAACTTCATTACAGCTGGTCGAGGATCGTAGTGTGCCGTCCCCACACCGTTCAGCGCCAACATCATTCTTGCATTGCGAGTTTCCTCGCTCATTGACGTCTGATAATCTGAGACGATCATACTGTGGTGACTGACAATTCTCTCCGTCTGCAGTGAATGCGGACTTAGGCACGCAATCGTTGCGAGAACTCGCTGGACGATTCCCGTGGTGCGTGGAAGCAATTGGCGCAATCGTGTCGACAGTCGACAGCCTTCATCTGAAGTTCTTGGGAGAATATCGACATCTTGTATATCATCCCATTGATTTGCCGCATCTTCCACAAACTCCGACAGTGCGTCATGACAGACAATGGACTTGCCAGCATCGATGAAATCATTGAAAGTCTCTGCGCTGACAAATTTCTTCATGTGTTTCATCATGTCATTTTGCTCAGAGTTCATCCGATTTTCCAGATATGTGTGTACAGATTGCACGACTTCTGTTCGTATAGCTGATTCGTTGCGACAGTTGGTTGTCACTTGTGAATTGTGGGTTTTTGCGTCGAGCTAGACAATCAGGCTCATCTGGATCTGCATCTGCTATTTCGTGTTTAACCTCTCGACGTCCCGGATATGGACCGGTATTCATTAGCTCCAACTGTCGCAACGCCGCTGATTGGATTGTTTTGACGTCGAACAATAAGAGATCAGTTCTCTGCAGATTCTTTTGGAGAGACTGATACACTTTTAGGACGTCACCCATGAGGGACATCAACCAAAGTTGTCTGACATTCCATATTCAAGGAAACCACTTGCCTCCACTTTCTCCTTCGTCAGCCAGACTCTGTACTGAACGGACGCATTTCCTGAGCTCTCTGATATTGCATCTACTTTTGCATATTGCTAAGAATTTTACTTTTGGAAAGTTTTGAATTTTATATACTTGCGTTTATATTCACATTGTTATAGTTAAGTAATTGAATATTAGTGGTTTTTAGCGATTTAGAAGTTTTCATAGCGTGCCGGCTTAATTTAACTTAACTTGTGACGGTTATAAACTAATTTTTAACTGCGCGATGCCGTCGCAGAAAGCGTCGTGTGTTAGGTGTAGGGTAAACCGGTGGTATTCGGAATTTAAAGATTATAACGGCGGTCCTATGGCGATTACCGAGAGATCAGTTTGTTTCTTTTGCGAGTTAATGGAGGAAATAGTTGACATAAAACGCAGTGTACGTGAGGTAACGGAAAGACTTGCAACGCTTGATGAGGGCAGGGGTAGGGCTACGGTTGACGAAAGCCGAACCAATACTAACGTTGAAGACGTTAGTAATTTGAAGGGTGAGGTGCGTAACCTAGTTTCTAGTTTAGGTAGCTTGTCGGGAAGGTTGGATAGAGTTGAGGAAGGGGTTAAGGTTGGTCCGAGATAGTAGATGGGGAGGGATTTAGAGAAGTTAAGGGTGGAGCTAGGCCGCGTACGTTAGGTGATAGGAATCCCCCCCCTATCGAGGTTTCGAACCCTTTCGCCCATTTGGAAAGGGACGTGAATGAGGGGGAAACTATTTTAATTGGGGACTCTTTAGTGCGCCACATGGACAAAGAGTTCGTTGAACGGCATCCAACCAAGAGGAGGAGGGTCTGTCTCCCAGGGGCCAGGGTTGACAGAGTTAGAGACGAAGTGGATAGGATTGACGTTGCCTCCCGTCACTCGATGTTGGTGACGATGGTAGGAGGCAACGACTCGTATAGGCCCGATACGAGAGTGCCTGACCTTTTGGAGAGATATAGGGGGTTAATTAGGTCCCTGAAGGCGAGGTCAGATAGGTCTTTAGTTCTAGGTATTACCCCTAGGCACGGTTGGGTCTTAGGATTACGTCAAAAACAATATTTTTGAATAATAAATTAGAAGAGATTTGTGCTGAGGAAAATGTACCCTTCGTAAAGCTGTGGTCCGAATTCAGTGATCCTAGCCTTTTTATAAAAGATGGGGGCATTTTAATGAAATAGGTAATGCTAGGCTAGGTAGGTTAATAGACGAAAACGTGCGAAAGCTGTATAGGTCGAAGCCTTCTTTAAACGTTGTGGGTCCGGGGAACGCGGGCCCGACGTGAAAAATAGTTTAAAACGCGGCCCGTGGTAAAAAAAACTTAAACGTCTTTTATTGTAACGCGCGTAGTATTAGAAATAAATTAAACGAATTTAAGGCGATAATTTATTCCGGCAACTACGATATAGTTGCTATCACTGAAACGTGGTTAAATACCGTGACTCGGGACTTGTTGGGGGAACTTGATATACCGGGTTTTAAACTCTTTACTAATGATAGGTTACATAGGTTTGGTGGCGGCGTTTTGCTGTACATTCGTAATTCCCTTAGGGCTATCGAGGTTAAGATAGATTTTCCGGCAGCAATTAATGCGATATGCGTTGAAGTTAGGGCGCGTAGTATTAGTTTTAATTTTGTTGTTGTTTATAGACCTCCCGTTCAACCCTCGATACCGATACTAGATTTTACTCACTTCTTGGTAACTTTATTGACAATCGGAATAGTATAATTGTCGGAGACTTTAACTGCCCTAATGTTAATTACGAGACTTTTACTGGTAATGAGGAGGGTTTGAGATTGATTGAGTTCATGGAGATAATTTTTTACGACAGATATACCGAACCAACGCGCGGTGACAATATTTTAGATTTGGTGATGACGAACGGCGAAAATATAGTCGAAGGTTTAGAAGTAGGCGAGAGTTTAGGATGTAGTGATCATCAAATTCTTAGGTTTAAGTTATTGATAGAAAACACTAAGGATAGTAACGTAATAGAAGTCCCTGATTTTCGTAGGGCTAATTTTGATAGTTTTGCGGATAGGATGAGAGTAGTGGACTGGGATAACTTATTTATGGGTAATGACACAAATTTGCATTGGAGCGTTTAAAGAAAGTTTTATGAATATTGAAAGGGAGTTTATTCCTCGTAGGCCCAAGCGCGCTAGAAATCATGGTAGGCCCAAGTGGTGGACTAGGGAAATAGGCGAGTTCATAAACGAGCGTAACAGAGCGTATAGACTTAATAAGCGCAATGGCACGGCAGCTAACTTTAATAGATATATCGAGCTTAGACGTCAGGTTAAAAGATCAGTTAGGAATGCTAAGCGTAATTTAGAGATACTTATAGCTGCGGATAGTAAACATAATCCAAAAAAGTTTTTTGAATACGTCAATAATCGTAAGCCGATAAAAGATAACATAGGCCCTCTAGTGGATGTTAACGGCGCTTTGGCTTCTGACGCTCAGGCGATGGCGGGTATTTTCAATAACTTTTTTGCGACAGTTTTTACCGTAGAAGACGTAAATAATGTCCCCGACGTGGACGATATCGTTCCATTTAGTAGCGAGACTATTTTGGATGAAATAACTGTTTACGAGGGTGAGATTGCGCATTATATCGATAGGCTAAAAGTTAGCAAGGCTCCAGGCCCTGACGCTTTTTATCCCAGACATTTGAAAGATTTGAAAGACGTTATCGTAGGCCTCGAAACGGGGATTATTCCTGAAGACTTCAAATTAGCTAACGTCACGCCTATTTTTAAAAAAGGCGACCGCACAGTAGCTAGCAATTATAGGCCCATTAGCTTAACGTCAATTGTCGGTAAACTTTTGGAATCCGTAGTTAGGGATCGTATCATCGATCACTTAGAAAGTAGAGATTTGATTAATAGTAGTCAGCATGGGTTTCGACGCCATAGATCTTGTTTAACTAATTTGTTAGAATTTTATAACGAAATAGTGCGCGAATACGATAGGCATAGAGCGGCTGACGTTATTTATTTAGATTTTAAAAAGGCGTTCGATACAGTTCCGCATAGAAGATTAATTGCGAAAGTTAAAGCGCACGGTATACGCGGTCAGGTAGCTAACTGGTTAGAGGAATGGCTTCGTGCTAGGAGACAGAGGATCGTTATTAATGGTAGTGAATCGGGGTGGTTGGATGTAGGTAGCGGTGTCCCACAGGGTTCAGTGTTAGGCCCATTGCTATTCGTAATTTACATTAGCGACATAGATGTAGGATTGACTAGTAACGTGTCAAAATTCGCGGACGATACTAAAATAGGCGGTAAGGTTGTTAACGAGGACGATAGAAATAGGCTCCAAGACGATGTAAATAGGATTATGGAGTGGACGGATGAGTGGCAGATGCAATTTAACGTAGACAAATGTAAAGTTTTGCATATAGGTTCTCGTAACAATAATTACACGTACACGATGGATGATAGCGTTGATGAGGCGTACGCGTATCTAAGGATTTAAAAGTGAGGAACCAGTGCCTGGAGTCTTGCGCAAAAGCTAATAGGATGTTAGGCTTCATAGCGCGTAATTTCGAATTTAAATCGAAGGATATTATATTGCCCCTTTACAAGTCCCTAGTCAGGCCTCATTTAGAATATGCCGTTCAGTTTTGGTGCCCGTATTTGCGCGAGGATATTGATAGGTTAGAAAGGGTTCAGCGTCTTGCCACGAAACTACTTCCGTCATTGGGCAACAAGCCTTATGAAGATAGGATAAAAGTTAGACTTGCATTCACTCGAAACTAGGAGATTAAGGGGGGAGCTTATTGAAGTTTTCAAAATCGTTAATAACATCGATAACGTAAATTTTGACAAACTGTTCACTTTCGATAATAGCAATACTCGTAATAACGGATTAAGTTGCGTGGCAGACGTTTCATTACTAATATCGCTAAAAACTTCTTTACGCTTAAAGTAATTGATAAATGGAATAATCTTCCCGCGTCAGTCGTTCACTCTACCAGCGTTAATATGTTTAAGAACCGTTTAGATAGGCATTTTAAAAATATTAACGTTGTTTAAAATAAAAAACAATTAGTAACAGGAGCTCTGGGTGGTGGTCGAGGATGAGTCTGTTGACGATTAATGCCAGCTTGTGACATGCCAGCGTGTGATGCCAGCAATAAAATTAAAAAAAAAAAATTAGACTAACATGAACGTAGATGTAGCTCGTAAGTAAACTAACCCACTTTTTTTTAACTTTACCTACTTTTTTTTTCTTATCCTCTCCTTACTTGCATGTCTGTAACTCTCTTTACTTGCATGTCTGTAGTTTGCATGGTATGACTGTGAGTTAAGACTGTGTTTGCATGGTTTGTAAGCGTTCTTATTTTACTTCTTTTCATCTTTCACCCCTTTCCTATTCTCTCCGACTATTTTTCTGACTTGTCGGCAGTGGCCGGCGGATGATGATGGTGAGTCTTTTTTCTCTTTTTCTGAATGAATGTTAACCCATGAGTGATAGGTGTTGCTACTTACTTAACCCCTTATTTTCTTCTCTTAACCCCCTACTCTTTCCTTTCTCTCGGGCTAACCTTAGAGTGGATCTTAGGGTCTTTGTTAGCCTTAGCTTCTGTAGATCTATAGATCACTTTCTGAGGAATTGACCAGATCGTGCCATACTTTTACACATCCATCCATATTGTGGAGAATACTGTCGACGACCTGTAACTGATGTTGAGCGAAGCGGACTTCGTGATGTCGCGGGAACTGCCTGGCGTGCTCCATCTTCGCTTTTAGCAGTTTGGTTCTTCTGGGTGTACGAAAAAACCGCAACACTCCTTGTATGGATGACTTCCAGTTCTGGGATCGACGACACTACGGATTCAATCGCCAGATCAGGCCGTTGAGCCGCGCACCAAAACGTCAGTATATTTCGACCTAGTTGATCACGGAGAAGTCTCCAGAGCCCAGCGCTGCGACCAGTGTTTGCCGCTTCACCGTCGGTTGTGAGTCCAACGAGTTTTGCAGTGTACCACCAGCTGTATCGATAGCCACATTTGTCGCTTCGAGAAGACCAGAAGATCCTAGGCTTTCTGGGCAATGCGAAGTGATGAAGTATGTGGAGACGGAGCCATCACGATTAGCAATTCGACCACTCACAAATTTTGTGGTCCGCCATTTGTTGGTCGCAACTTCCATCGATCTGTATGCTTTATACTATCGATTCATCCAAAATGCCTTCAGTCACTCTTTTTTCCATCGCGTAATTCAAGAGATGAAGGCGTTATAGGTGTAAACTCGACTGCTGCACCATGATCTCTCATTGAAGCTAATGAACGCTCACCTGCAAAAGTTGCCAACGATCGCATCGGCCAGGAATGAGCCGATACGGTTTCCAGAAGACAATCATTATAAACATCGATTGCCATGCGAATCAGCATTTCTAGTGACGACTTTTCGTGACCGGCCAGCGAACGAAGCCATGGGTGGTTTGTGCTTCCTTCCTCCCACGCCTTATCCATAGTGCATTTCTCCACTGCAGCTTTGTGAGCCGACGATGTCAAA
Source organism: Bathynomus jamesi (assembly GCA_023014485.1). Taxonomy (NCBI): domain Eukaryota; kingdom Metazoa; phylum Arthropoda; class Malacostraca; order Isopoda; family Cirolanidae; genus Bathynomus; species Bathynomus jamesi. Next base: position 58,207 of record JAJOZX010010337.1, read on the forward strand.
TGATCGATAATTTTCTCCAGTTTCTGCGGATCATCCGCTCTGACTCCGCTTGCAAGAGCAACAGTTCCATTCTTCGAGTGTTTCTTGGCAGTTTCTGCATTGTCTTTACAAGTTTGACACATGATATGAGGCCATTTACGTCCGTTTTTCTCCTGCGAGAATGATTTCAAATCTGGGTACCTTTCTGTTACTGCCTGTACAGTCAGTCTAACTCCCTTGAACATTAGCATCGAATTCGAATCACGATTCTCTGCAGCCGAATGATCGTTTACGGTCTCGATTATATTCAGACGTAGATTCACGATTCTCCGTGGACGAAGCAGACGCACGACTAGTAGAAGTATTGCTCGGGGTATCAGTAGAAGTAGACGACGTGGTACCCGTAGACTTCTTAGGTATTCTGATCACATATCTATCCATAATTAAACTATTTTCCAAATCCAATCACCTGAAATTCATTGAACAAATCATAAAATCTGTTGAGAAATGGGAAATAATATTGAACATACAAGCAGCCAGAAGTAAAAAAAAAATGAATTTACATTCTCCAACCAAACTAAATTTGAGAGAACAAGCTCCATATCAATTTGGGAATATAACAGTTACTTACACACACACACACACACACACACACACACACACATTATATATATACAATTTCATAAACCACAATACTGAGTCAATAGGCTATAATACAAGGTGTTTTATATACCATATTACCGTAAGAAGACATTTATTTACAATCCCTATATGCAATTATTATAAATTCATAATGTTTTGTCAATAGGTTTAGGCTATCAACCTAATTTCTAGCTACTATTTGCACAAATTGGCTACCATCCTTAGCCTACTTTAGGATAGGAGTCAGCACTATGGCATATATTCACAATTTATAGCCGATATTTTATAATAAAAACATTGAACTAAACTTATTGTACATCTAACACATACTATATAACAATCTCCTTAAGTAGAAATACTAATAAACTTGAAAATTCGTACTCCAAAAACGCCAGCAAGTAACCCACCATGAAACAGTTTTCCGTTTTCCGTTCATTTTCCACTCTTCAGATAATCGGATCACTTTCAGACTTTGGATCAGTGGGTGGGAAAACGAAATTACTGGGTGGGAATTTCCCATCCATTTTCTATGGTAAAAAATGCCCTGAGTCCCCCATTCTGTGAAAAGTAGGATTGGAATCCCTCCTCTTTTAGCAAGGACCAAACTTCTTGGAGTTCCTTTGCAGCCTTTTTGAAGGTTTTTGCATTAGCAGATATGATTTTATTTGGGAAACCCCTTCTGTTCACAAACCTTTTAAAGACCAAAAGAAATACATCATTATTTAAATTGCTTACTAACTCCAAATGGATTGCTCTGGTGGTAGCACATGTGAAAAGACATATATAACCTTTGTTGGACTCCCCTTGCTCATACACATAGACTGGACCCGCAAAGTCTACTCCAACTACATCAAATGGGGCAGTATAGACACACCGTTCTCTTGGAAGTGGAGCTACCTTTTCATAATAAGGCTTTGCACTCCAACGCTTGCAAACCACACATTTATGCAAGACCTTTTTCACTATTTGTCTAATTTTGGGAATCCAAAACTGTTGTCTGATCTCTATTATCACTTCTCTAACTCCAGCATGTAACAACTTATGATGAGTATCCAGGATGAAAAGTTCGACATTATAGGGTAGGTTGATTTTGGAACTGTGATCTTGGACTAGTCTAGGTAGAAAGGTATTAATGTAGAAAAAACGTTGCACCAACTAATATTTGTGAAAATGATCGTATTTTTTGAGGATTGTTAATTATTTTTAAGTTGTAAAATTGCCGAATTTTACGCGTAAAATCGCGCGCGCGGCATTCGCGCAATGTAAACAAACAAAATATCGGACCTTATTTCATCAAAATAATCAATTAAAATTCGGCTTTTTTAACAAAACGATGCTTGAAACTTATTGTAATGCATTATAGATGTTTATTAGTGTATTATTTTGTATTTTTTAATGATATTTACCTATAAAATGTGTATTAAATTAAGTTATTTTATGATGCGTTCATTTAATTGTGTTTATTTTCAGATATTTCATAAAAATAGGTAAAAAACGGGTCTGCAGTGTTAACTCGAAGTGATAGTGCCAAAAAATTCAGTGGCCAGCCTTCCCCGCCAAGTTATTCAGTACAGTTATTTCCTCCAAAACAGCCACCCGGACTTGAAAGACTATGATATTGCTAAAATGATAGCAAAGGATGTGATTGAGATCTGGCAGGCAGTGAACCCGCGGCTGCCCCTGTATGAGGAATATTATGTAGTGAAATTGGTGGATAGTGTGTGCTTCAAGAAAGCAAAAGAGATAAACAGGAAATCTCTTCCTACAGTCCAGGAGCAGAATCTGGAGGAAAAGCTGGATAAACTTTTTGACATTTCTCTTGCACCTGTAAGCTACCTGTTCGTCCTGTGATGACAATGCTGTGAAGTGCAAGAAAGAAAATTGTCAAACACAGCACATAATCTGCACTTGTCCTCCCATTAAGAAGGTAATGCTATTATTTTTTAAACTTTTAACTGGCCTAACTTAGTGCGATTAGGTGCCTTTTAAATGGAAGGAAATTCAATGCTTGTAATTGAAAAATATCCGCATTTTCCTCCTGTAATCTTCCTTCCCCCCCCCCCCCCCCACTGGTAATAGAAATTAATAATCAATTTTTTTTCAGGATTTTATCTCTTATTTTAGATCCGCTATTTAATATACTTTAATATTTCAGGTTCCAGTAGAGGAGAGGGAATACTTGAGAGATCAGAGGGCCAAAATAGGACCCAAGGGCTCTTTCCAGCTGGGATCTGTGGATAAAGCTGCTGTGAAGAGAGACCAGAGGGCTGCAGCTGAAGCAGAAAGATTACAGAGCCAGATTCAACAGCAGCAGGATGTGGATTTGACCACTTTTGCCTCCACACCTTCACAAGATATTTCTTTTGAATCCAGCTCAGGAGAATCAGGAAAGGTATTATTTTTTTTTCTTATATGTTATCCCATTTATACCCAAATTTATCCCTACATTTTGTCCCTATTTCACCCCTTTTTCCCCCATTTTCGCTTTAGTAATTTATTCTTATTTCCGCCCATTTTCGTCGATTTTTACCCATATTTTTCCCTACTTTTCCCCTATTTTCCCTCATTTTCGCTTTAGTAATTTATTTTTTATTTTCATTTCAGCCATCTGGTGGTGAAGCTGAAGAGTTCAAGCCAAGGAGGCACCCAAGTGTAGGTTACAGCTTTTTGAAAACCCCCAGATATGCCATGGAACTGATCAGGGATGATGTTTCTTCCAATCTTGGGGCAAGTCTTGCTAATGCCTTCCTCCTTGACTTACAAGCTATGGACCTGCTTAAGCCTGGCCTTGATGTGAAACAGATAATAGTTGCTAAATCGAAAATGGACAGGGAAAAAGCTAGAATGAAAGTGAAAAGTGATGAAAAGCACAATGAGGGTCTGGAAAAGTTAGTCTGTATTGGGGTTGATGGGAAAGTTGACAAGGACACTTTGCTGTACAGAGAAGTTAAGGATGAAAATGGGGAGACTAAGCTGAAGAAAGGAAAGGGACAAAAGCACCATTTGACTTTCACAAAGGAGCCGGGAACTGAAAGTGGAACATATCTTACTCACAGAGTCATCCCAATTAAAGGTGCGACTGGAGTTCTTCTTGGTGAAGAAGTTGTTAGTGTCTTGGAGGAGTTTAACAGTGTTCATACCCTGAAAGCTGTCCTCCTTGATAACACAAATACAAACAATGGCTGGGAGGGAGACCTTGTAACAGCTCTGGAAAATAAAATTGAGCGGAAATTGCACACCATTGGCTGTTCACTCCATCAGAATGAGCTTCCTTTCAGAGCTGTTTTCAAGCATCTTGATGGCAGTACCAAAAGTCCCACTGCTTTCACTGGTCCGCTGGGAAAACTCTGTGAAATTGACTACCAAGATCTGCCACAAGTGGAATTCACCAAACTCAGTGGCGCCCTGGATGACATGGAATTTGCTGAGGAGACACTGAATGATCTCAGTAGCGACGAGAGGCTTCTTTTGGAGTATGTGCTTGGAATTTCCAGGGGCAAAGTCAACCCAAGATGGTTGACTTTGGCAATTAGATTGATGTGTCTGTGAACCAGAGGTGCTTACCCTCCAGAACTACAGGATAAGCTTTACCAGGCCATCAAGTTCATTGTGGAAGTGTATGCAGTCAGTTGGTTGAGATCAAAAGGGACAGCAAGTTCCACAATCAGCAGCTGTACATCTTCAACATGATCCAGAGGATCAAGCAGCAGTCTGAAGAAATCCAGGGTGTTGCTTTCAAGAACCTAAAGTACAATGCTTTTGCCTTGCTGCCCGAGAATGTGCTGTACTCCATGATGAAGTCTGATGACTTGGAAGTGAGAGAAGCTGCTCTCAAGAAAATTCTGTCCATCAGGTAAGCATTTATTAATTTTTAAAAATGTGAAAAAAAATTTGATTATGGGGATTTATTTAATAAAAAAAAGGCCCGAGTTCTATAAATCCCCATAATCGAATTTCTTTCACATTTTCTTATCCCAATTCCCCCTTCCCCTATGATAATGGAAATAATCTTACTTTCTTTCTGAAAAAAAATTCGATTATGGGGATTTATAGAACTCGGGTTTGTTTGTTTTTAATTTAAGTTTAATTTAAATCAGCAATTCTGAGACTAATAGGGATTAAGTCTTAAACTGGAATAAAAAACAAATTAATTATTATTCTTTCAGAAGTGGGAAGCCAGCCAAGAAGAGGCTGAAGAAGATCACAGCCATCAACATTGAAGCTACCCACTGGTCAGAACTAATCAACCTTTCTCAAAGTGGCATCTGTGAACCTGCTCTCACAGAAGACTTTTCTGACCAGGAGCTTCAAGAAGCATTGCTGAATGACACCAAGCTGGAGCTGCCTGATCTGCCTTCACATTCTCAGAGTGTTGAAAGGGCCGTGAAGCTGACATCTGAAGCTTCCTATACTGTTTATGGACTCGAATCAAGGCACAAACACATTCTGGCCAAAGCCCTAAGCCGCCAGATGAGGCCTTCCTTTGCTTCTAAGGGCTCTTACAGTGGAAATTATGATGATCTTGGGATCTAAATGTGTCTGTTTGACTCTGTACATGTTTTTTTTTACTTTTTTTCAATAAAATTGTAACTTTTTTCAGGATTTTTTTTATGAAAATAGCATGTTTTTTTCGGCCGAAAATTGCGAAAATGCGGTATTTTTCGGTACGATTTTTTGACGATTTTTGAAACGGTTTCCTCAAAAAACGGTTAAAGCTAGCGATCTGAAATCTGTTGTCAGTTATTATCATATTAAGCCCTGACTATCTGGACTAGTCCAAAAGTCGATATCTAAAAAAATGCGGAAAATCAACCTACCTTATTCGACAAAGTGCCCCCAAGAAGGTAGCAAAATTGGATATCTTTTCTCCTCTGGAAGCTCAGAAAACTGTAGTTTACCTCCTACTCTCATAAATCCTGATCCAAAAACACATCCAAACCTTTGAGAGCAGAATGTGTTGGTAGAACCTGTAATGGACTGCTGGTGAGCAATTTTCTCTCTTCACCAAATTTTTCCTTCTGCACATATACCACCAGTATTGCCTGGCTTGCTAAAACTCCTAACTGTTCAGAATTCCTTCCCTTCTTGTTTCTCCCTTAACGTTGTCTGTAAATCTATATACCCATGCTGTCACTCTTAACAACTTTTTCAGACTGCTAATGTCCTCAAGCCTCAATATAGGTCCTGCTGCCTAACTTGACAACTGTTCACAGTGCATTTTCTCATCTCACTCACCCATTCTTCTTCAGCTTGGCATTCTTCTACGAGGGGCGGTCATAAAATAAGTTTACATGGCGTATAATTTCGTAACTAAAGGACCTACATTGATTATGTTTGTATCAGGTGAATTCGTTAATCATTGTTGGCAACACTGCACGTCGATTCGGCTGCCATCTACCGTACATTGGTTATATGAGTCAGTTGAACATGGCGGCTCGACTGGAACAGTGTCCTGCCATTTCTGTAACGATAGTCCGAGTCTGTCAGTGGTCAAGAATTTTTCGAGCGCATTGTCACAGGAGACGAGACATGGTTCATCACCGTACTCCGGAAACAAAACCTGCCAGCATGGAATGGAAAAACCCTGGGTCCCCGCGACCAAAGAAGTTCAAGATTGTGAGGTCCGCTGGCAATGTGATGGTTACCGTGTTTTGGGACCACAAAGGCGTTTTGCTCGTAGACTTCATGCAAAAAAGCACAACAATCAATGCAGCTGCATATTGTTCAACACTGGAATGTTTACGAACGGCCATTAAACGTAAACGTCCTGGACTGCTCCGTAGGGAAGGGCACTGTTCCAGTGAAGCCGCCATGTTCAACTGACTCATATAACCAATGAACCAATGTATGATAGATGGCAGCCGAATCGACGTGGGTTTTGGGTGCCTGGACAATGCTTCCATTGCTTGGGATCTGTGTGTGCTTGAATTTCCTCCACCCTATTGGCAACAAATGGTTTCCATTTCCTTATCTGGCTTCTTAACCAGTGCCAAACTATAGTGGAGTCTGTCCAATAACAGCTTAGAATTTCATAAAGGCCCAAAGAGTTTTGCACTATTAATGCAAACCGACTAGCAATGACTGCACCCATCAATTCCAACCTTGGAACAGAAAGCCTTTTCAAATGTGCTACTCTGCTCTTTGCAACAACCAACCTGCAACTTACTTCCTCTTCGAATGTGCCTCTTATGTAAATGCAAGTTGCATTGGCTTCCTTTCCTCACTTGCATCACAAAAGATGTGCAGCTCCAAATTATCTGGACTATTGTTCAACTCTCCAAAGTAACATCTTAGGATTTCAATGTCTCCAAGATGTGCCAATTCTTTGAACCAATATTTCCACCTTACCACCATATGATCAGATAACTCTTGGTCCCAACCAAGTCCAATTTCCCAGAGGCTCTGAAACCAAATTTTTTACTTTATCACAAATGGAGCCAGGAATCCAAGAGGATCAAAGACCTTTGAAGCCAAGCTAAGAGCTGTACCTTTTGTCCACCTTGTCTCATACTTAGCCAGCTCTACTAAAGATTTTCTATTGAAGGTAAACAAATCCTCTCCTTGCTGCCAAACAATGAACAGCACCTTGCTGTCTATGGCCCACGACTCCTTAATACCAGAATCCTCAATACTTTCTGCTGCATCAGGTCCTACACAGGACTGACTCATAAACTGTTGTAATTGAGAATGATTGGTCTGCCATTTTCTAATCTCCATGCCAGCCTCCCTCATTATAGCTCTAGCCTCCCTGAATATCTGTTTAGCCATTTCTGTATTATCCACGGAACACAGCAAATCATCAACATAAAAATTTTTCCTTATGTGTTCAATAGTGTTATGATAGACCAGAATATTTCTTAAAATGGTACTGCATAGTAGCTTCCAACAGAAATGGACTAGAGCTGAGGCTAAACAACACTGACTTCATTCTATATGCTTGAACCTTAGGTTCATTTTCCAACAAGTCTTTCGTATCCACCCACAGATACCTTACTGCATCTCTGGCCTCTGATTTTAACTTTATCCGCAAAAAGGCTTGCTTCACATTTGCAGTCAGTGCTACTCTACCAAACCTGAATCTCAGTAACAAGGAAAATAAATCTGCATTTAAATTTGGCCAAGCATCCAAACAGTCATTCAAGGACACACCACCTTTGTCCTTGGCTGAGCCATCAAGAACTACCCTCAGTTTGGTGGTAGTTTTTGTCTCGCCGTACCACTGCATGGTGTGGCAGATAATGTGCCTCCTGGCTCACCAGCTCACCTTGCACCCTTTTAGCATAGCCCTCCTTTACATAGCTTAGGATGGCCTCATTGTATTCAATTAACAACTCATTTTTTCTTAGCCTGTGCAATGAAGTCTCCAACCTTCTATTAGCTAGCTTAAGGTTTGAACTGGGTTTGCAAGAATCCTTCCAAGGGAGGCCAACTTCATAGCAACCATCTCTAAACCTAATACCTTTTTCAAATTGCTCTAAAACATCACTGTTCACTGTACTTGCCTGCTTTCCTGTTTGTCCTTTATGCCAATGGATTCAAGTTCCCAAGAGGCTTTCAAATGCCTTTCCAAATCATGGCTGTTCTCCTCGATCTTGACAAAAAGAGCTTTAACCTCCATTTCATTGCAATAGCTACCATGTGGCATCCAGCCTAGCTTACTTTCAGTAGCTACAGGACCTCGAGATGTGCGGACAATGTTACCAGTGATGAAGTCCCAATAATAGTAAGCTCCAATCAAAACACTAATATCTTCTGTTCCTTCAAACTTATTATTGCCCAAATTAATTCCTTTAACTTACAATTCTTGGACACATGCCATATCTAAACAAGTAGTGACTGGAGCACAAAGTTCCTCAATGCCTACAGCTTGGACCTTGATAGTGGGACTTTGTGGTAACAACCCCTTAACCAGAATTTCTGCCTTCTTAACTTTGGTTCGGTTTTGAAATGAATCCCCAAACACAGAAATTCTTAAATTTTCCCTTTTAAGTTCTTTAACCTTCAATTTTCTGGAAATTCTGGTCTTAATAAAGTTACACTGGCTACCACTATCAAACAACACTCTTACAGTAGCTTCTCCACCGTTCCCAATTAATAATGCTGCAGCTGTTTGCAATAATCCCCCTTTACTTTTACTCCCTTTCATAGCAGTGGCATGTGCCACTGATGTCTCTACTTCTGGGGTAGGCCTACTAGGAGTGTTTTCACACATAATAGCTGATGCCGGCCATGGAATTTTTTGCACAAAATTTTAAACTTACAAAACCATGCTCTGCGACCTTTCAAAAAATATTTAAAACATGCTGTGGATTTAGTTACCATGTCCTTTCTCTCCTCAACAGGTAAAGCCTCAGCCACCTCACATTTATATGACTTGTGTTTGCCTTCGCAAAATATGAATTCCTTGATTCCCTTTAATTTATTCTTAGAGGATGCATGTAGCGCTGACTGTTATTTTTTTTTTATTGAGTTCAGAATCCCAGCTGAGCCGTGAACGGCCAAGCTCTGAAGGGCCAGTTCAACCCACAGCCCAAGTTAAGCTAGACTAAAAACTTAGGACTTGGAGGTCCTATTAGGTCCTACCTCAGGGTTGCTGACTCGATGTGGGCCTACCTTAGGCCTCAGTTGAATAAAATTAAGATAAAAAACAAAAGGGGCACTATTTATGGTCTTCTTTCTAAACTTTGCAACAACAACACAACCTGCACCATTGCACGATGCAACAATCTGTATCTAAACAACCAAACTGAATTGCAAGAGAGCTCTCTATAAGACCACGCCCTGTAAGTGCCGCATTCAACAAACGAGCAGGAAGGACGCGCAGCGCCCCAAAAAAATGATGCCACATGAGTGCCCAAAGAATGATGCCACAAGAGCCAAAAAATGTTAGCTCTAAATTAAGTGATTTTTCACTAACCTTACAATTATGAGATGGATATATATATATACACCTTAACTTAATATATACAAGCAATGCTGCATCAATCAGCTTAGTCATCATATCGCCTTGGGACAACAATGGCTCTTCCTCTTCTAGATTTTCTAACACTCCCCACCGAAGAGGTATTGTTGTCATTACCTTCTGCAAATTTAGCCAAGCCTTCTCCATGAGGCTGCAACTCAAATGTTTCATCTTGACTATCCATGTTTTTGCTGATTTCTAAAGCATAGAGTTTTTGTATAGGTCTCTTTAATTTTCCTCCTGAAGTCTTTACCAGTGCAGACCTAAGTTGACCAGTGGCGGCTCGTGACTAAATATTCTAGGGATGCTGTCTCTAAGAATGGGTTGAAATAATTACTGAAATAAAAGGATGAGCATTGAGCAATGAATAAAAGTTTCAAAAGTTATTGAAAAAGTTATTCAGTGAGCTCATCCTTATATTGTTCTTGATTATTTCAATTGTAAATAAAAAATTTAAGGGTGCTGCAGTTCCGCAGTGCCTACCGACGAGCCGCCACTGGACCTAACTAAATTGTCTTTGCCAACAAACAACTCTTCAATTATGCCAAGCTTCCAGCATTGCCTTGGTCTTTCATCCCCAATCATTACCACTTCTATAACTCCATGTGTAACAACTTATGACGAGTATCTAGGATCAAAAGTTCCACAAAGTGCCCCCAGAAGGTAGCAAAATTGGATGTCCTTTCTCTTCTGGAAGCCCAGAAAACTGTAGTCTACCTCCTACTCTCAATAAATCCTGATCCAAAAACACATCCAAACCCTTGAGAGCAGAATGTGTTGGTAGAACCTGTAATGGACGGCTGGTGAGCAATTCCCTCTCTTCACCAAATTTTTCCTTCTGCACATATACCACCCAGTATTGCCTGGCCTGCTGAATCTCCTTACTGTTCAGAATTCCTTCCCTTCTTGTTTCTCCCTTAATGTTGTTTGTAAATCTATATACCTATTCTGTCACTCTTAACAACCTTTTCAGACTGCTAATGTCCTCAAGCCTCAATATGGGGTCCTGCTGCATAACTTGACAACTGTTCACAGTGCATTTTCTCATTTCACTCACCCATTCTTCTTCAGCCTGGCATTCTCCAACAATAAGCTGATCAGAAGGCCAATTTTCACTTCCAAGTTTTAGCCACTCTGGCCCATTCCACCACAAACTTGACTGTGCAAGATCTTTCACTGAAATTCCTCGTGTTGGTAAATCAGCTGGGTTTTGGGTGCCTAGACAATGCTTCCATTGCTTGGGATCTGTGTGTGCTTGAATTTCCTCCACCCTATTGGCAACAAATGGTTTCCATTTTCTTATCTGGCTTCTTAACCGTGCCAAACTATAGTGGAGTCTGTCTAATAATAGCTTGGAATTTTATAGATGGCCAAAGACTTTTGCAGTGTAACTACAAGCCGACTAATAATAACTGCACCCATTAATTCCAACCTTGGAATAGAAAGCCTTTTCAAAGGTGCTACTCTGCTCTTTGCAGCAACCAACCTGCAACTTACTTCCTCTTTGGATGTGCCTCTTATACAAATATAAGTTGCATAGGCTTCCTCACTTGCATCACAAAAGATGTGCAGCTCCAAAGTGTCTGGACTATTGTTCAACTCTCCAAAGTACCATCTTGGGATTTCAATGTCTACAAGATGTGCCAATTCTTTGAACCAATATTTCCACCTTACCACCATATGATCAGATAACTCTTGGTCCCAACCAAGTCCAATTTCCCAGAGGCTCTGAAACCAAATTTTTTACTTTATCACAAATGGAGCCAGGAATCCAAGAGGATCAAAGACCTTTGAAGCCAAGCTAAGAGCTGTACCTTTTGTCCACCTTGTCTCATACTTAGCCAGCTCTACTAAAGATTTTCCATTGAAGGTAAACAATTCCTCTCCTTGCTGCCAAACAATGAACAGCACCTTGCTGTCTATGGCCCACGACTCCTTAATACCAGAATCCTCAATACTTTCTGCTGCATCAGGTCCTACACAGGACTGACTCATAAACTGTTGTAATTGAGAATGATTGGTCTGCCATTTTCTAATCTCCATGCCAGCCTCCCTCATTATAGCTCTAGCCTCCCTGAATATCTGTTTAGCCATTTCTGGATTATCCACGGAACACAGCAAATCATCAACATAAAAATTTTTCCTTATGTGTTCAATAGTGTTAGGATAGACTTCAGAATATTTCTTAAAATGGTACTGCATAATAGCTTCCAACAGAAATGGACTAGAGCTGAGGCTAAACAACACTGACTTCATTCTGTATGCTTGAACCTTAGGTTCATTTTCCAACAAGTCTTTCGTATCCACCCACAGATACCTTACTGCATCTCTGGCCTCTGATTTTAACTTTATCCGCAAAAAGGCTTGCTTCACATTTGCAGTCAATGCTACTCTACCAAACCTGAATCTCAGTAACAAGGAAAATAAATCTGCATTTAAATTTGGCCAAGCATCAAACAACAGTCATTCAAGGACACACCACCTTTGTCCTTGGCTGAGCTATCAAAAACTACCCTCAGTTTGGTGGTAGTTTTTGTCTCGCCGTACCACTGCATGGTGTGGCAGATAATGTGCCTCCTGGCTCACCAGCTCACCTTGCACCCTTTTAGCATAGCCCTCCTTTACATAGCTTAGGATGGCCTCATTGTATTCAATTAACAACTCCTCATTTTTTCTTAGCCTGTGCAATGAAGTCTCCAACCTTCTATTAGCTAGCTTAAGGTTTGAACTGGGTTTGCAAGAATCCTTCCAAGGGAGGCCAACTTCATAGCAACCATCTCTAAACCTAATACCTTTTTCAAATTGCTCTAAAACATCACTGTTCACTGTACTTGCCTGCTTTTCCTGTTTGTCCTTTATGCCAATGGATTCAAGTTCCCAAGAGGCTTTCAAATGCCTTTCCAAATCATGGCTGTTCTCGATCTTGACAAAAAGAGCTTTAACCTCCATTTCATTGCAATAGCTACCATGTGGCATCCAGCCTAGCTTACTTTCAGTAGCTACAGGACCTCGAGATGTGCGGACAATGTTACCAGTGATGAAGTCCCAATAATAGTAAGCTCCAATCAAAACACTAATATCTTCTGTTCCTTCAAACTTATTATTGCCCAAATTAATTCCTTTAACTTACAATTCTTGGACACATGCCATATCTAAACAAGTAGTGACTGGAGCACAAAGTTCCTCAATGCCTACAGCTTGGACCTTGATAGTGGGACTTTGTGGTAACAACCCCTTAACCAGAATTTCTGCCTTCTTAACTTTGGTTCGGTTTTAAATGAATCCCCAAACACAGAAATTCTTAAATTTTCCCTTTTAAGTTCTTTAACCTTCAATTTTCTGGAAATTCTGGTCTTAATAAAGTTACACTGGCTACCACTATCAAACAACACTCTTACAGTAGCTTCTCCACCGTTCCCAATTAATAATGCTGCAGCTGTTTGCAATAATCCCCCTTTACTTTTTCTCCCTTTCATAGCAGTGGCATGTGCCACTGATGTCTCTACTTCTGGGGTAGGCCTACTAGGAGTGTTTTCACACAATAATAGCTGATGCCGGCCATGGAATTTTTGCACAAAATTTTAAACTTACAAAACCATGCTCTGCGACCTTTCAAAAAATATTTAAAACATGCTGTGGATTTAGTTACCATGTCCTTTCTCTCCTCAACAGGTAAAGCCTCAGCCACCTCACATTTATATGACTTGTGTTTGCCTTCGCAAAATATGAATTCCTTGATTCTCTTTAATTTATTCTTAGAGGATGCATGTAGCGCTGACTGTTATTTTTTTTTTATTGAGTTCAGAATCCCAGCTGAGCCGTGAACGGCCAAGCTCTGAAGGGCCAGTTCAACCCACAGCCCAAGTTAAGCTAGACTAAAAACTTAGGACTTGGAGGTCCTATTAGGTCCTACCTCAGGGTTGCTGACTCGATGTGGGCCTACCTTAGGCCTCAGTTGAATAAAATTAAGATAAAAACAAAGGGCACTATTTATGGTCTTCTTTCTAAACTTTGCAACAACAACACAACCTGCACCATTGCACGATGCAACAATCTGTATCTAAACAACCAAACTGAATTGCAAGAGAACTCTCTATAAGACCACGCCCTGTAAGTGCCGCATTCAACAAACGAGCAGGAAGGACGCGCAGCGCCCCAAAAAAATGATGCCACATGAGTGCCCAAAGAATGATGCCACAAGAGCCAAAAAATGTTAGCTCTAAATTAAGTGATTTTTCACTAACCTTACAATTATGAGATGGATATATATATATACACCTTAACTTAATATATACAAGCAATGCTGCATCAATCAGCTTAGTCATCATATCGCCTTGGGACAACAATGGCTCTTCCTCTTCTAGATTTTCTAACACTCCCCACCGAAGAGGTATTGTTGTCATTACCTTCTGCAAATTTAGCCAAGCCTTCTCCATGAGGCTGCAACTCAAATGTTTCATCTTGACTATCCATGTTTTTGCTGATTTCTAAAGCATAGAGTTTTTGTATAGGTCTCTTTAATTTTCCTCCTGAAGTCTTTACCAGTGCAGACCTAAGTTGACCAGTGGCGGCTCGTGACTAAATATTCTAGGGATGCTGTCTCTAAGAATGGGTTGAAATAATTACTGAAATAAAAGGATGAGCATTGAGCAATGAATAAAAGTTTCAAAAGTTATTGAAAAAGTTATTCAGTGAGCTCATCCTTATATTGTTCTTGATTATTTCAATTGTAAATAAAAAATTTAAGGGTGCTGCAGTTCCGCAGTGCCTACCGACGAGCCGCCACTGGACCTAACTAAATTGTCTTTGCCGACAAACAACTCTTCAATTATGCCAAGCTTCCAGCATTGCCTTGGTCTTTCATCCCCAATCATTACCACTTCTATAACTCCATGTGTAACAACTTATGACGAGTATCTAGGATCAAAAGTTCCACAAAGTGCCCCCCAGAAGGTAGCAAAATTGGATGTCCTTTCTCTTCTGGAAGCCCAGAAAACTGTAGTCTACCTCCTACTCTCAATAAATCCTGATCCAAAAACACATCCAAACCCTTGAGAGCAGAATGTGTTGGTAGAACCTGTAATGGACGGCTGGTGAGCAATTCCTCTCTTCACCAAATTTTTCCTTCTGCACATATACCACCCAGTATTGCCTGGCCTGCTGAATCTCCTTACTGTTCAGAATTCCTTCCCTTCTTGTTTTCTCCCTTAATGTTGTTGTAAATCTATATACCTATTCTGTCACTCTTAACAACCTTTTCAGACTGCTAATGTCCTCAAGCCTCAATATGGGGTCCTGCTGCATAACTTGACAACTGTTCACAGTGCATTTTCTCATTTCACTCACCCATTCTTCTTCAGCCTGGCATTCTCCAACAATAAGCTGATCAGAAGGCCAATTTTCACTTCCAAGTTTTAGCCACTCTGGCCCATTCCACCACAAACTTGACTGTGCAAGATCTTTCACTGAAATTCCTCGTGTTGGTAAATCAGCTGGGTTTTGGGTGCCTAGATAATGCTTCCATTGCTTGGGATCTGTGTGTGCTTGAATTTCCTCCACCCTATTGGCAACAAATGGTTTCCATTTTCTTATCTGGCTTCTTAACCAGTGCCAAACTATAGTGGAGTCTGTCTAATAATAGCTTGGAATTTTATAGATGGCTAAAGACTTTTGCAGTGTAACTGCAAGCCGACTAATAATAACTGCACCCATTAATTCCAACCTTGGAATAGAAAGCCTTTTCAAAGGTGCTACTCTGCTCTTTGCAGCAACCAACCTGCAACTTACTTCCTCTTTGAATGTGCCTCTTATACAAATATAAGTTGCATAGGCTTCCTCACTTGCATCACAAAAGATGTGCAGCTCCAAAGTGTCTGGACTATTGTTCAACTCTCCAAAGTACCATCTTGGGATTTCAATGTCTACAAGATGTGCCAATTCTTTGAACCAATATTTCCACCTTACCACCATATGATCAGATAACTCTTGGTCCCAACCAAGTCCAATTTCCCAGAGGCTCTGAAACCAAATTTTTTACTTTATCACAAATGGAGCCAGGAATCCAAGAGGATCAAAGACCTTTGAAGCCAAGCTAAGAGCTGTACCTTTTGTCCACCTTGTCTCATACTTAGCCAGCTCTACTAAAGATTTTCCATTGAAGGTAAACAATTCCTCTCCTTGCTGCCAAACAATGAACAGCTCCTTAATACCAGAATCCTCAATACTTTCTGCTGCATCTTGTCCTACACAGGACTGACTCATAAACTGTTGTAATTGAGAATGATTGGTCTGCCATTTTCTAATCTCCATGCCAGCCTCCCTCATTATAGCTCTAGCCTCCCTGAATATCTGTTTAGCCATTTCTGGATTATCCACGGAACACAGCAAATCATCAACATAAAAATTTTTCCTTATGTGTTCAATAGTGTTAGGATAGACTTCAGAATATTTCTTAAAATGGTACTGCATAATAGCTTCCAACAGAAATGGACTAGAGCTGAGGCTAAACAACACTGACTTCATTCTGTATGCTTGAACCTTAGGTTCATTTTCCAACAAGTCTTTCGTATCCACCCACAGATACCTTACTGCATCTCTGGCCTCTGATTTTAACTTTATCCGCAAAAGGCTTGCTTCACATTTGCAGTCAATGCTACTCTACCAAACCTGAATCTCAGTAACAAGGAAAATAAATCTGCATTTAAATTTGGCCAAGCATCCAAACAGTCATTCAAGGACACACCACCTTTGTCCTTGGCTGAGCCATCAAAACTACCCTCAGTTTGGTGGTAGTTTTGTCTCGCCGTACCACTGCATGGTGTGGCAGATAATGTGCCTCCTGGCTCACCAGCTCACCTTGCACCCTTTTAGCATAGCCCTCCTTTACATAGCTTAGGATGGCCTCATTGTATTCAATTAACAACTCCTCATTTTTTCTTAGCCTGTGCAATGAAGTCTCCAACCTTCTATTAGCTAGCTTAAGGTTTGAACTGGGTTTGCAAGAATCCTTCCAAGGGAGGCCAACTTCATAGCAACCATCTCTAAACCTAATACCTTTTTCAAATTGCTCTAAAACATCACTGTTCACTGTACTTGCCTGCTTTCCTGTTTGTCCTTTATGCCAATGGATTCAAGTTCCCAAGAGGCTTTCAAATGCCTTTCCAAATCATGGCTGTTCTCCTCGATCTTGACAAAAAGAGCTTTAACCTCCATTTCATTGCAATAGCTACCATGTGGCATCCAGCCTAGCTTACTTTCAGTAGCTACAGGACCTCGAGATGTGCGGACAATGTTACCAGTGATGAAGTCCCAATAATAGTCAGCTCCAATCAAAACACTAATATCTTCTGTTCCTTCAAACTTATTATTGCCCAAATTAATTCCTTTAACTTGCAATTCTTGGACACATGCCATATCTAAACAAGTAGTGACTGGAGCACAATGTTCCTCAATGTCTACAGCTTGGACCTTGATAGTGGGACTTTGTGGTAACAACCCCTTAACCAGAACTTCTACCTTCTTAACTTTGGTTCGGTTTTGAATTGAACCCCCAAACCCAAAAATTCTTAAATTTTCCCTCTTTCGTTCTTCAACCTTCAATTTTCTGGAAATTCTGGTCTTAATAAAGTTACACTGGCTACCACTATCAAACAACACTCTTACAGTAGCTTCTCCACCATTCCCAATTAATAATGCTGCAGCTGTTTGCAATAATCCCCCTTTACTTTTACTCCCTTTCATAGCAGTGGCATGTGCCACTGATGTCTCTACTTCAGGGGTAGGCCTACTAGGAGTGTTTTCACACAATAATGGCTGATGCCGGCCATGGAATTTTTTGCACAAAATTTTAAATTTACAAAACCTTGCTCTGTGACCTTTCAAAAAATTTAAAACATGTTGTGGATTTAGTTACCCTGTCCTTTCTCTCCTCAAAGGTAGAGCCTCAGCCACTTCACATTTTTATGACTTGTGGTTGCCTTCGCAAAATATGCATTCCTTGATTCCCTTTAATGTATTCTCAGAGGATGCATGTAGAGCTGACACTGTACCTGGGCTATTCCTTTTTGTAGAAACCTTGGTGCTGTGCCTGCCTTTGTCCCCTTGTTTAACATCCCACTGTGCAAATTCAATTCTCTCTCGTCTTGCTAATTCTGTGCTTAAAAGACTTAACATCTGCTGAAGGGTGATGTATACATGTTCTGTATAGTGACCAACATTATTCCATACCTTTCCATTCCTACCCCCAAGTTGTTCAGGGACCTAGTTCTAACTTCAAATTCATCATATAACTGCCGTAACTCCTTGACACTATTGGGATTTTTAACAGGAGGTATAGCTAAAAGTTCACGGAGGTGACTTTTAATTAAGATCTCTGGTTTACCAAACCGTTTCTTTAATATATCCTAAGCTACATTATAATTAGCCTCTGTTAATGCTAATCCTGCTAGTGTCTTTGCTGCCTTCATTTCCAAGAGGGGACTGCAAATAATTAAACTTCTCCACCGCACTTAACACTTGAGCAGTGGCGGCTCGTCGGTAGGCACTGCGGAACTGCAGCACACCTAAATTTTTTATTTACAATTGAAATAATCAAGAACAATATAAGGATGAGCTCACTGAATAACTTTTTCAATAACTTTTGAAACTTTTATTCATTGCTCAATGCTCATCCTTTTATTTCAGTATTATTTCAACCCATTCTTAGAGACAGCACCCCTAGAATTTTTAGTCACGAGCCGCCACTGCACTTGAGTAGAATGAACTGCTGATTGAAAACTGTCTGCCCATCCTTGCCATTCCTGAATACTTCCAGAAAATGTTTTGAGTACAAGCCTCGGTAATTGAACTGCAGATCTGTTAACTTTAACTTCACAAACACCATTTGTTGAAAGTTGTGTTTCATTATTAGACCTGGTCTCTAACTGTAATGAGCTGCTAAATTCTTTTGCTCTGTGGCCTACTTTAATTATGTCATCAATAATCTCTTCAAAATAAATTATGTTATTTTCTATTTCATCCTCTTCTAAAGAGCCTCAATTTTAACATTTACTTCGCTTAGAGCAACCTTTTTAGTTTCTAATATAGAAAGCTGTGCAGTCACTAAGCTTAAATCCTCTTGCTCTATGGCAGAATCTATAGTGGCAATGACTTTGTAATTAGACCTTTGTAGGCGCTTCTCCTTTTTTTAAACTTGTTCAATTCAGCTGCACTCATCTTCAATGCAAACAACAATTGGGCTCAATGCCAAATAAGCTGAATTGGCAAAAATACTTAACCAAACTGATCAAACTCAAATTTTGCTTTTTTCAAATAAACTGAATTGCTTGGTTGGGTACTGACCAACCACCAGTATGGAATACCAAATTTTCTACCCAAGTAACTGGCGCACTGAAGTCTGCAACCTTCGCCTACGAATAATAAACCAAAATTAACCAAACCGGTAAAAATGTAAGCCCAAAACAACGACAGACAAGTGGCAAGTTTCGCAATTGGGCGACGAAACTTTCTACGCTTGGACCTTAACTCAATAATAAACCAAAATTAACCAAACTGGTAAAAATGTAGGCCCAAAACAACGACAGACGAGTGGCCAAATTTCATAATTGGGCGACTAAACTTTCTAGCCAGGAGCGAGCGGCTCGCAGGTAGGCACTGTGGAACTGCAGCACCCCCATGATCTTATGATCTTTATATTTAAATATTTAAAATAGCCTCTCTGATTGTTTTTTTCAATGAACTTTGAGTTTTTAAATCAGATTATATCCTTTTTTCCTTAAACTATTTCAATGCCGAACGAATGAATCACGAAAGTAGTTTCAGCCTTCCCGTGGAACTGCGTACTTAACAGTTCCAGATTTTGTTCGAAACGCTTGAAACCTCGGTGGCGGACGTACGAAGAGCGAGTCAGAATCGCAAATTTAAGAGGATCCAAAGCACTGTGGACAGAGCAGTGCCGATTTGTTTGTTTGACGTGGTAGTTGTGTTGCTGTATCGTTTGCTAATTCGAATTTAATTTCCGAATTGCATTTATCAATGATTCGTTATCATTTATTTTTTGTCGTGAGATTGAAGTTAATTATATAATAATTGGATTATTTACTATATAGCTTTCATTTCTTAGAATATTTTTTTCGCAAGTGACTTTTTGTTTTTTGAAATTTTAACTAGGCGCCTATTCTATTATCATGGCTGCGCTAGCCCCAGAAGTGAGTCGGGTGACAGTGAGTAAAATTCAGTCTCGTAATTTTTCACAGTTATCTCCAAGAAAAAATAGCTATTAAAACTGAAGGACGCCCTACACCAGAAATTCAAATATCTCAGCCCGGAATAAGTAACAATAAGAAATATATTCGTAGTTTTAATTCAGAATGGTACCAAAGAAAAAGTTGGCTTTGTGGTTGTAAAGTTAAAAATGCATTATTTTGTTTCCCGTGTCTACTACTCGGTGGTGACTTGACGTGGACAAAAAGTGGTTTTACAAATCTAAACAAAATTAAAGAAAAAACTGAAAAGCATGAGCGTTCAAAGAAGCATATTGATAATGTGATTTCCCTGTCACTTTTAGGAACGGTAAATATCAAGAAAAACTTAGTGAGGCTTACAAACTCTCGATTATCGGACATAATAACAAAGTTACCAAAAATCGTGAAATATTGTCGAAAATAATAGACTGCATTAAATTCTGCGGAAATTTTGAGATTTCTTTACGTGGACATGATGAAAAAGATGATTCGGCAAATCCAGGTGTATTCAGGGGATTAATTAATTTCGCATCAAAATTAGATCCCGATTTGAAAAAAACATTTAGAAAGCAACACAGTCTTCAAGGGCGTTTCCAAAACCATTCAGAATGATATTCTTGACTGTGTGCTGCAGGTATCCCGCAATCAAATAAAAAAAGAAATTGAAGAAGCTTCGTTTGTGGCGGTCATGGCTGATGACACAACTGATGTTTCCGAACACACTCAAATGGTTATTGGTCTGAGATACGAGCTGAATGAGGAAGTCTTTGAGCGCTTCTGGGGTTTCTTTACTCCGGAAAATCAAACGGTAGAAGGACTATTTAAGTGCATTCTAGATCAGCTAGATATTCTTCTCGAAGGAAACAAGCAGAAACTAATTGCTCAGACATTTGATGGCAAAAATGTCATGAAAGGAAAAAAAGGGGGAGTTCGGGCTAAAATTAAAGAAGTTTACAATAATGCACACTTCATTCACTGTTATGCCCACCAACTGAATCTGATTATGAAAAATGCAGCAAGTACTACCCGAAATTCAAGAATATTCTTTTCTAACCTCTTGGCTAATACTTCGTCTCTCTATCTTAAGCAAACATATGGCCAGCCGCATTCCTCGTCCATCCCCTACTAGATGCCTTGAAGAAATACAGTCGACAGCAAACGCAGATCAAACCATTTCAGAAGCAACAGGAATTTTGCACGTTTTGAATAACGAAAAGTTCATCTTTTGGTTGAAACTTTTTCATCAGATAATGCCTCACGTAGAAGTCATTTACAATCAAATGCAATCTCGAGCTATTGACTCATGTAAAGTACAAGAATATATAGCAAAGTTCAACAATGCCATCTTAAAAATAAGAAATTCGAAGTACTGTGAAAATCCTTCAAAAACACTCATAATTGAAGCAAAGGAAGTGTGCGACTGCGTATGTGTTGACATAGCTGAGAGGTATTCATTTACCAAACAATTAGTAGCTGCTAAGCTGTTTACCAAGGAAAACTTCGATAGCTATAATATGAAAATGCCAATGGAAGAGGTAACGGTAACCACTGAGGCATATCCCATGATTGAAAAAGAAAAGCTTCTTACTGAACTACAAGTTTTCTACAGTAGACCTGATATGCACAATTACGACAAGTTAATTGATCTGCTGAAATTTATCACTGAAAATAATCTAGTAGATGTTCTTGGAGAACTAGCTAAGCTCATAAAAATTCTTTTGACCATCCCCATGACTACATCCGAGGCCGAACGCTGCCATTCAACATTAAAAAGAATAAAGACGTTCTTAGGGAGCACTATGAATCAGGAAAGACTAAATGTTCTTGCAATGATTTCAATAGAGAAAAATTTGATCAACAGTACACAGAATTTCAATGAAAAAGTAATAGACCTTTTCGCTCAGAATAAAAACAGAAGAATGGAATTTGTTTATAAATAAAATTTTTGGCAAATTCGAAATTACCCGTTAAGCGTAAGTACCCTATAATTGATTTTATGATACTATTTTACTTATTTTATGACTGAGTAGTGAGTAGTTATCTATTTATCTATTCGACTTTCGCTCTCTCTCATATATATATATATATATATATATATATATATATATATATATATATAACTTATATATATATATAATCGACACAATTGTTCGCAATTTCTGAGGCAGCACCTCCATAACTGAAAGTCACGAGCCGCCACTGCTTTCTACCCTGGAACCTTAACTCAATTATATTCAACCCGTCTAGGCCTAACTTGGGCTACAATTTGCACAATCAGAAATTTGCCGGAAAATAGTTACTGACTCAGTCTTGGGCTAAAATCCGGTTCCGAAGGATCATGTTATTTTTTTTATTTTATTGGGTTCAGAATCCCAGCTGAGCCGTGAACGGCCAAGCTCTGAAGGGCCAGTTCAACCTACAGCCCAAGTCAAGCTAGACTAAAAACTTAGGATTTGGAGGTCCTATTAGGTCCTACGGACTCCTACCTCAGGGTTGCTGACTCGATGTGGGCCTATCTTAGGCCTCGGTTGAATAAAATTAAGATAAAAAACAAAAGGGGCACTATTTATGGTCTTCTTTCTAAACCTTGCAACAACAACACAATCTGCACCATTGCACGATGCAACAATTTGTATCTAAACAACCAAACTGAATTGCAAGAGAGCTCTCTATAAGACCACGCCCTGTAAGTGCCGCATTCAACAAACGAGTAGGAAGGACGCGCAGCGCCCCAAAACAATGATGCCACAAGAATGCCCAAACAATGATGCCACAAGAGCCCAAAAATGCTAGCTCGGGAGGTGGACACCATGGTGTGGTAATTATATGCAGTTTCCAAGTCTGGTCATCAACTGGCTACATAATATCATAGAGTCTTGTATACTAACCTATAAACATACAGTAGATTTGAACAATAAGAATGCATAAATTCTGTACCAAATCCAGCAACCAAACCAATGCAGTGACATGAATGGGAAAATAAGCAGAATAACTGTTTTACTGTTTAATACTTTAACAACAAGGGTCTTTACAATTTTCATTCCTCATTTTCATTTCTAAGATGAATAAATATATGCCACATACTTTACAATATGTGGGAAGAAAGACCATATACGGAATATATATATATAATATATATATATACACACACACACACACAATATATATATATATATATATATATATATATATATATATATATATATATATATGATGCATCTTAAATGCTTCATGAATGTTACTTACCAAGGTTTGAGGAACTGCTTGCTGATGCTGCATAATAAGGTAGGTTGATTTTCCGCATTTGTTTAGATATCGACTTTGGACTAGTCGAGATAGTCAGGGCTTAATATGATAATAACTGACAAAAATATTTCAGATCCCTAGCTTTAACCGTTTTTTGAGGAAACCGTTTCAAAATTGTCAACAAATCATACCGAAAAATATCGCATTTTCGCAATTTTCGGCCGAAAAAAACATGCTATTTTCATAAAAAAATCTTGAAAAAAGTTACAATTTTATTGAAAAAAAGTAAAAAAACATGTACAGAGTCAAATAGACACATTTAGATCCCAATATCATCATAATTTTCACTGTAAGAGCCCTTAGAAGCAAAGGAAGGCCTCATTTGGCGGCTTAGGGCTTTGGCCAGAATGTGTTTGTGCTTTGATTCGAGTCCATAGACAGTATGGGAAGCTTCAGATGTCAGCTTCACGGCCCTTTCAACACTCTGAGAATGTGAAGGCAGATCAGGCAGCTCCAGCTTGGTGTCATTCAGCAATGCTCCTTGAAGCTCCTGGTCAGAAAAGTCTTCTGTGAGAGCAGGTTCACAGATGCCACTTTGAGAAAGGTTGATTAGTTCTGACCAGTGGGTAGCTTCAATGTTGATGGCTGTGATCTTCTTCAGCCTCTTCTTGGCTGGCTTCCCACTTCTGAAAGAATAATAATTAATTTATTTTTTATTCCAGTTTAAGATTTAATCCCTATTAGTCTCAGAATTGCTGATTTAAAAAACAAAACAAAAAAAAAACCCGAGTTCTATAAATTCCCATAACCGAATTTTTTTTCAGAAAGAAGGTAAGATTATTTCCATTATATTATCAGAGGGGAAGGGAGGAATTGGGATAAGAAAATGTGAAAGAAATTCGATTATGGGGTTTATAGAAGTCGGGCCTTTTTTTTATTAAATAAATCCCCATAATCAAATTTTTTTTTCCACATTTTTTTAAATCAATAAATGCCTACCTGATGGACAAAATTTTCTTGAGAGCAGCTTCTCTCACTTCCAAGTCATCAGACTTCATCATGGAGTACAGCACATTCTCGGGCAGCAAGGCAAAAGCATTGTACTTCAGGTTCTTGAAAGCAACACCCTGGATTTCTTCAGACTGCTGCTTGATCCTCTGAATTATGTTAAAGATGTACAGCTGCTGACTGTGGAACTTGCTGTCCCTTTTGATCTCAAACCAACTGACTGCATACACTTCCACAATGAACTTGATGGCCTGGTAAAGCTTATCCTGTAGTTCTGGAGGGTAAGCACCTCTGGTCCACAGACACATCAATCTAATTGCCAGAGTCAACCATTTTGCATGGTTTAATGGTCCAATTTTCCAGGCAGCAAATCTTGGGTTGACTTTGCCCCTGGAAATTCCAAGCACATACTCCAAAGAAGCCTCTCGTCGTTACTGAGATCATTCAGTGTCTCCTCAGCAAATTCCATGTCATCCAGGGGCCACTGAGTTTGGTGAATTCCACTTGTGGCAGATCTTGGTAGTCAATTTCACAGAGTTTTCCCAGCGGACCAGTGAAAGCAGTGGGACTTTTGGTACTGCCATCAAGATGCTTGAAAACAGCTCTGAAATGTGCAAGCAGAAATGTCAAAAAGTTTATCCAGCTTTTCCTCCAAATTCTGCTCCTGGACTGTAGAAAGAGATTTCCTGTTTATCTCTTTTGCTTTCTTGAAGCACACACTATCCACCAATTTCACTACATAATATTCCTCATACAGGGGCAGCCGCGGGTTCACTGCCTGCCAGATCTCAATCACATCCTTTGCTATCATTTTAGCAATATCATAGTCTTTCAAGTCCGGGTGGCTGTTTTGGAGGAAATAACTGTACTGAATAACTTGGCGGAGGGTAGGCCAAGTTAACACTGCAGACTTCCGTTTTTTACCTATTTTTATGAAATATCTGAAAATAAACACAATTAAATGAACGCATCATAAAATAACTTAATTTAATACACATTTTATAGGTAAATATCATTAAAAAATACAAAATAATACACTAATAAACATCTATAATGCATTTACAATAAGTTTCAAGCATCGTTTTGTTAAAAAAGCCGAATTTTAATTGATTATTTTGATGAAATAAGGTCCGATATTTTGTTTGTTTACATTGCGCGAATGCCGCGCCCGCGATTTTACTAGTAAAATTTGGCAATTTTACAACTTGAAAATAATTAACAATCCTCAAAAAATACAATCATTTTCAAATATGAGTTGGTGCAACGTTTTTTATACATTAATACCTTTCTATCTAGACTAGTCCAAGATCACAGTTCCAAAATCAACCTACCCTACTGCATAATCACTAGATGCACTTGGGACACCAGAATTTGAAGTCTTGGTCTGTGTACTATTTGCTGCAGAAGATTGTTCAAAATTTTCAATTTGATTAAGTCTAGATTTGGCAAATTTACTCTGATTATCAGCTTCATTCATATTTGCATCACTCTCATTTTTTCTTTTGAAATAATGATGAAGATCCATGAAGTAGCTTACTTCACAATGTACGAGTATACAATGCAGGGGCACAGTTGCCAAACTGTCCGCGGTTTTCTCGCCAAATTGGGCTGGTTTTAAGACTAATTGGTGAGTAAAAATCTACAGTCGCGGGTTGGCGAATTTTTTACTGTTTTTAAATTCAGATAACTTCTTTTTGACTAATAGCGGAAAGTTTGAATATTCCACAAATATAAATACTGTAAACTAAAAAATTTGCATGTATCGGCCACCGATACATACAAATTTTTTAGCGTGTGAGCAATGTTCCCTCTAAGGTGTGCGCGTGTGCGCGCGCACACGCGTTGTGAAACCCGCGCACACAGCAAATAAAATGCGCGCAGGCTCAAGCGTATCATGAGTCACGACAGTAAGTGAAGTAATTTCAAAAATTTCAATTTAATGAATTCTATAAAGAACAAATTAAGAAACCGCTTGAAAGAAAATCATTTGGACATGCTCATGCGAATTAAAAGTTACCTGAATGATGACGGATGTATTAATCTTCATAGAGTTTATTTGGAATGGGCAAATACTAAAGATCGTAGGGAGAAATCATAATCATACTTAAATGAAAGGCACTTTCATTTAATGTTATTTTGATTATATTTTATTTATTGAATTTTATTATTTTTTATTTTATTCCTATTTTGTGAATGGATAAAGTCACGTATTAATCTTGATAGTCTATTTTAAATTGCTAAATGCTAAAAATTGTTTGAGAAATGATAACTAAAATAGTCATTTTCAATTAATGTTATTTTTATTTTGTTTCTTTATTTTGTTGAATTTTATTTTACTATTTTTTATTTTATTCAAATTTTTAGAATGGATAAAATGTTTCTTTTTTAAGAATATATAATATTGTAAACAGTTTTTTAATATCCATTTAATAGTACCGTAATGATCAAGCTATCACCTTATGGAAATAATATTTATTAAGTATTTAATATTTATATAGGTACCAGTGAACCAAAAGTAGGTGGACAGTAGGTTGAATAGGGTTTGTTTATATTATATTATAACTATGGTGTTCATTATAACTATGGTGTTTGTGTTATATTATATTAAATATTATAACTAAATTTATTTAAATTTAATCTTGTTTCTTTTCAGATAGTTCAGAGAACCCATAATGGCAAATAATCTAAATACTGATGCCAGAAAATGGGTGTTAAAAGAGTATTGGAAATCTCAAAATACTGAAACTGTTAGAACAAAATGGGTTGAAACATTTGGTACTCAAGCCCCAAAGAGACAAACCATTTACCGCATTCGTGACAAATTTGATGCCACTGGCTCAATTCTTAATGCCCCCAAGAACTGGTCTACCCAAAACAGTTTGCACAGAGGACAATAAGCAACTTGTTGTCGAAGCATTTGTTCACAGTCCCAAAAAGTCCACCAGAAGAGCCTCAGCAGAACTGGACATTTCACAAACCTCTATTATACGAATTCTGAAATCTATTGGGTTGAAAGCTTATCGTCCACGGCTAATTCATGGCTTATTGGAGGATGACCCAGACAGGCGGCTGCAATTTAGTGAGATCATGCTGAACGAAATTGAAGGAAATCCAATAATTTTAGATAACATTGTGTGGACCGATGAGGCTTCTTTCAAATTATCAGGTCATGTTAACCGACATAATTGTGTTTACTGGTATAGTGAGAACATGCATTTAACATTAGAGCAGCAACTAAACCAGCCTGGTGTCACTGTTTGGGGTGGTATTTCAAGTTCTGGTGTTTTAGGACCAATTTTTGTTGATGGAACAGCCACAGGTGATAAGTATCTCGAAATTCTAATGAATGAAGTTGTTCCACACTTACAACAACAGCCTAATTCACATGACCTCTATTTCCAACAAGATGGGGCCCCTCCACATTATTCAAGAGCAGTCCGTGAGTATCTTGATGAAACATTTCCCGAGAAATGGATCGGCCGAAGAGGTCAAATTGAATGGCCTGCACGTTCACCTGACTTTACCCCAATGGATTTTTCTTTTGGGAAGTACTCAAGGACAAAGTTTATAGTCGAAAACCACGAAGTGTTGGTGATTTGAAAAATTACATCAGAGATGCATTTCAAGAAATTAATGCACAAAGAAACTTGTGCAAAAATGTTTGTCGAAGTGTGAAAGGTAGACTTCAAAGCTGTGTAAATTGTGATGGACAGCAATTTGAGCACCTGCGTTGATAAAATTTTTCAGTGCTTTTGTATTGTATTGGTATAAGTTAATTTTTTTTTTATTTTGGTATAGTATACAAAAAAATTAAATATAATTGTATATGTATTCTCAAAATAACGTTATCATTTACTGTCCACCTACTTTGGTTCACCCGGTATATTTAATTTTGAAGATAATAGCGCTCAGAAAAGTTTGCACAATTTTTCACCATGAATCTAAATGTATGCACAACGAAAATTTCTTGCGCACACGGACTAAAAAAAATTAGAGGGAACATTGGGTATAAGTTAATTTTTTTTTTATTTTGTATTATAGTATACAAAAAAATTAAATATAATTGTATATGTATTCTCAAAATAAACGTTATCATTTACTGTCCACCTACTTTTGGTTCACCCGGTATATTTAATTTTGAAGATAATAGCGCTCAGAAAAGTTTGCACAATTTTTCACCATGAATCTTTAAATGTATGCACAACGAAAATTTCTTGCGCACACGGACTAAAAAAAATTAGAGGGAACATTGCGTGTGAGTAACTAAAACAAAGGTGTGTGTGTGTGTATACGGCAAGCAGGTTTAATGCTATCATATATACAGGGTGTCCCGTAAGTCTGGAACCATAGAGCAAAATTATAAAAACGACAATAAAAACTCCGAAGAGACTTGGGGACTGTTTGTGAAATGAGCGAGGATGGTAGCAGCTGTGTAATCGTCGGTGGATGTCCTCAGAGGTCCACTGTGTGGTTTATCTCCTATGAATCCCGTTTCCCTGAACTTTGCTACAAGTTTGCCGACACAGCTGTGTGTTATCGGCGCGCGGTCTGGATGGAATCTGTTAAATTCCTCAACGACCTCCCTCTGACTCCGATTTCCTACGAGCAGAATTACCTGGATGCATTCTTCCTTACTCAAGGACATCATGGGCACTTGCATAAACGGAAAAACATGAATTACTTATTTTACCCTATGGTTCCAGATTTATGGGACACCCTATATATCTATATATATATATATATATATATATATAGTATGAAAGCTTGGTTTGGCTGTTTTTGGACTGGTTTTTAAGCATGATTTGGTGGGTTTTCAATTTTTACCTGGTAACATTGGCCTCGGATGGCAGGTTTAGTATTAATATTTTATATTAATGCATATAGAATAAATTCGTAATAATTTAAAATGTATTATTACTATAAAATATACAAACTAAACAAAACCTGCTTATCTCTGTCACTGTATGTACAAATTTTAATACATAGTTATAGAGATAAGCACATCAACAGACACCGGTACAAGGCTCAAGGGGGGGCGACCGGCTCTGTCGCCCCCTCCCCCCTTCGGTACGCCCCTGCGGCATGACTGGATTATAGGTAGCATCACAATTAACATTATTGTTGTTATGTACAGAGTTGAATAACTCACTGTAGTGTTCCTTCCATAATTTGACTATATTCTCAGTCCCAGTTACATTTTCAATATTAGCAGGGAGAGACATTGCACTATTATTAATTGTTTTTAATTCTTTCCAAAAGTTTGTTGGATTCTTACTGGCAAGCTTTCTAGCCAGAGCATCCCTGCTTAACTCATCCTCATGATTTTTTATATACCTTAATGTATACTTGAACCTGGCACTAAATGTACAGTATATATTTTCGAGAAAGTAATAGAATTATAATTACAACACGAATGAAAGTGCAAAGTATTATTTACATTTAAAATTAGTCGTCAAAAAATTTGTTTGAAATTTCATTACTATATATAGCTATACTTTGATATTTTGTTTTCTTTCGTACGATTTGCATATTCTATCAGAGGTTCTAACCTTATTAGTGAAGAAGAAAACTACCTATGACTCATTTGAGTTTTGACAAGTTGGGTTTGGGTGTGGGTTAGTGAATGCAAATGTGCGAAGCTGCTTTCTTGAAGTCGACTATACTTA
This sequence comes from Bathynomus jamesi, assembly GCA_023014485.1. Taxonomy (NCBI): domain Eukaryota; kingdom Metazoa; phylum Arthropoda; class Malacostraca; order Isopoda; family Cirolanidae; genus Bathynomus; species Bathynomus jamesi. Next base: position 87,951 of record JAJOZX010010337.1, read on the forward strand.
GGTTGTAGATTGCTGCGGCTGGTGTTACCATTAGACTTAGTCAAAATAAGATAAAATGGTAATTAACAAGGGTGAAGTTAAAACATGTATTCTAATTGAAATAAAAGTTAACCAATGAAGATTAGGCTGTATAACTTTATCTAATTTCTTTTTTTTCTTCATATTTGTTTCAGGCTGCTTTCACCGAAGAACAAATAGTTGGTGAGTTCCATTCATTTTCCTAGCCTGGAAACCTAACTTAATATATAATTTATTTGACTTTAGGGAAGTGCTTAAAGTAATACGGATTAACATTGCCTAAGTATGGCACTGACCGCATTCATGTGTGTGTCATGTGTTTGCTCTCAATTTTAAATAGGCGTAGCCTACCTTGTCCACTCTGCTTAAACTATAGGCCCCTAAAACTTTTCCAGAACTTTGAAACTAAATACTGACACCTCAAACAGTGTTATCCGCACTTGTTTTACAGAATTTTGCACCTGAGCAATAATTGGTATGTAATTATTCATTTTACCCCTGCTAGTCGATTTTGGGGTAAGTATTAAAGGTAATTATTCGTTTTTTGACCCAGTCTTTTTATAATGAGAGCAAACTTTTCTGGTCAATTTTGAGGTGTTCTGCACGAATCCCATCCGTTTCCTGTGCAAATGCATAGTTTTTGAGATATTGTCGTCTTGAAAACTATGCATTTGCACAGGAAATGGATGGCAGTTTCGTACAAAACACCTCAAATTAACCAGAAAAGTTTGCACTTGTCATTTTCGTTTAAACTAATGAATTTAAACGAAAATATCATGACTTAACCAATCATCGAGGGTGTACAGTTGACCTAACTGGTGTCACGTACTGAACTGTCCGCAAAACATTAGGACCGATCAATTTGTGATGCGTGATCTTTATGGGGGCTCTGTCCCTGTACCCCTGAGACCTAAATTATACAAATGATAATGTAATAATATGTGCAAACCTTGCATGGGTAGTCTGTTAAATTTCACGTGCCCTTAAACTGAAATGACACACGTTTATTTTTAGGATTTTTTTTATAGCACCTAAAGACCTGGTCTTTTCTTAAAATACAAGTACTATTGCATTTAGGGCAGGTCACGGATGTCTTAATTATTCCGTGATTGAAAAAAAGGTCTAAACTCTCGTCTTCATTGAGGGCAATATGGTGGATCACGTCTTCAAAATCAAATATGCATAATTGACATGTCATACTTCGTCACAAAAAAACCGAACTGAACAGATGAAAATTTGCCAAAAATGATTTACTTGTAAAACAGGACAAATTGAATTATGCAGAAGTAGCCAGAATCACCAAAAATAAGAAATATTCACCAAATAGTTGATATATATATATTGAAAAAATACCAAAAAATAAGAAATATATTTTAATAAAAAAACATTTTATACAAATTTGCACAAGATAATATATATATTTTCTTATTAAGTTTTGATTGGTTATTCAATAAATATTGCTGTTATAGCTGGGTGTGACTGGGTCAAAAAACGAATAATAACCCGTTTTTATACCCAGTCTGTTTTTATGATGAGAACAAACTTTTCTGGTCAATTTTGAGGTGTTTTGCACGAATCTACCATCTGTTTCCTGTGCAAATGCGTAGTTTTCGACAGGGCTGTGGAGTTGGCACATAAAAAACCGACTCAGACTCCTCAATTTTTTGTCTATCCGACTCCGAAGGTATATTAATTCTAAATCTGCTATGATGATAATTATACAAGAGAGTCATTCCAGCTCAACTGGTACAGATTTCAGAAAATTGGTCGGGTGACCATCTCCGATTTTCTTCAAATTTTCAGGGTTGATTCATACACCATTCAATAGCTTAAATCTAAAATTTTAGCTTCCTCAGTCAAAAATGTTTAATTTTATGGTCGCTTAAATGGCCCCCACCTTCGACAAAAAATGCCCATGTTGGGCTTGATCGGCCAACGCCTTCATTTTGAGAGGCCTTGAAAAGTGGCTTCAAATTTGTCATGACAATACAACTTCTGGTGGGCTTTTCAATTTTGTAAGCAAGAAGGCTGTGGAACAAATAGTTTCTAAGTTACAAGGGCTTAAATATGGCTCTATTTTGAAGCTTGCATCAATTCCTCCCACTTTTACGACTATCATTTTCAAAAGTTTTAGTTCTACATCAATCACAGCTGTTTTAATACTCCTAATAGTCTCTATGGGTTGTAAATTTATGAGTGAAATAAAAAATAACCAAAAAAGGATTTATTTTTATTTTTAAAAATTTCCAAAAGTTGATATTTTCACAAAATTTGCAAAATTAATATCAACTTTGGGGCTTAATATAAAGGTGTCTGAAATTAGTCAGGGAGTTGATACTTCGGTAATTATTCGTTTTTTGACCCAGTCTCTTTTTATAATGAGGGCAAACGTTTCTGGTCAATTTGGAGGTGCTCTGCATGAATCCGCTATCCGTTTCCTGTGCAAATGCGTAGTTTTTGAGATATTGTCATCTCGAAAACCGCATTTGCACACGAAACGGATGGTAGATTCGTGCAAAACACCTCAAAATTGACCAGAAAAGTTTGCATTCGTGCTAAACACAACCTAACCTAACTTAGCCTAACCACCTAACCTAACTTAGCCTAACCACCTAACCTAACTTAGCCTAACCACCTAACCTAACTTAGCCTAACCACCTAACCTAACTTAGCCTAACCACCTAACCTAACTTAGCCTAACCACCTAACCTAACTTAGCCTAACCACCTAACCTAACTTAGCCTAACCACCTAACCTAACTTAGCCTAACCACCTAACCTAACTTAGCCTAACCACCTAACCTAACTTAGCCTAACCACCTAACCTAACTTAGCCTAACCACCTAACCTAACTTAGCCTAACCTAACTTAGCCTAACCACCTAACCTAACTTAGCCTAACCACCTAACCTAACTTAGCCTAACCACCTAACCTAACTTAGCCTAACCACCTAACCTAACTTAGCCTAACCACCTAACCTAACTTAGCCTAACCACCTAACCTAACTTAGCCTAACCACCTAACCTAACTTAGCCTAACCACCTAACCTAACTTAGCCTAACCACCTAACCTAACTTAGCCTAACCACCTAACCTAACTTAGCCTAACCACCTAACCTAACTTAGCCTAACCACCTAACCTAACTTAGCCTAACCACCTAACCTAACTTAGCCTAACCACCTAACCTAACTTAGCCTAACCACCTAACCTAACTTAGCCTAACCACCTAACCTAACTTAGCCTAACCACCTAACCTAACTTAGCCTAACCACCTAACCTAACTTAGCCTAACCACCTAACCTAACTTAGCCTAACCTAACTTAGCCTAACCACCTAACCTAACTTAGCCTAACCACCTAACCTAACTTAGCCTAACCTAACTTAGCCTAACCACCTAACCTAACTTAGCCTAACCTAACTTAGCCTAACCACCTAACCTAACTTAGCCTAACCTAACTTAGCCTAACCACCTAACCTAACTTAGCCTAACCACAACCTAACTTAGCCTAACCTAACTTAGCCTAACCACCTAACCTAACTTAGCCTAACCACCTAACCTAACTTAGCCTAACCTAACTTAGCCTAACCACCTAACCTAACTTAGCCTAACCTAACTTAGCCTAACCACCTAACCTAACTTAGCCTAACCACCTAACCTAACTTAGCCTAACCACCTAACCTAACTAGTCACCTTATTTTGGAGGATATAGTTCTGCAATTGCAGTAAGGAAGTGATGCAGAACTGTAGAATCGTCAGGATGTTCTGCCGGTAATGAGGACGTCTATTTCCAGCACGTAAAACCCACGATTTCACATCCTTCCATTTTTTTTATGGCACCTAAACACCTTCGAGTCTTGTCTTAAAATACAGGCAGTATTACATTTAGGGCAAATCACGGATGTCGGAATTATGCCGTGATTGGAAAAAACCTCAACTTTTATTTTCATCGAGGCCAACAAGGTGGATTAGGTCCTCGAAATCAACTTCACAAGATTCACACGTCATACCAGTAGAACGAAAACCACCATACTGAACAGAAAAAAGTAGCCAAAGCAAGAAAAAGTAGCCAAAAAAAGCCAAGAAAAATCTCCAAAAAAGGTAGCCCAAATAAACAAACCAACCGAAATTTATATACATACATATTAGAAAGTAGAAAATATATTTTTTAAAAAAGTACATTTTATACAAATTTGTACAAGATAATATATATATTTTTGGTACTTGTGGGTTATCTGTCGCCACTTTTTAATATACCTATTGGTTATCTGTTTCCACTTTTTACTTGTGGGTCATTTATTTTTTGGTTAGGTTAGTGTGTGGTTAGGTTAGGTTAGCTTAGCCTAGCCTAGAGCAAACCAAGATCGGCGGTGAAGGAATAGTGGTTGAGATCGATGAGAGCCTGTTCACGAGGCGTAAAAACAATGCCGGACGCATTTTACCACAACAATGGATGTTCGGAGGAATTTGCCGTGAAACAAACGACTGCTTCATCGCTCAAGTTCCCAACCGCTCTGCTGCAACTCTCTTGGCTGCCATTGTGGAAAACATCGCCGAAGGTTCCATTATCTACTCCGACAGCTGGCGAGGATATAAGACCACCGACCTCCAGGAGGCTGGCTTCCAACATTTCAAGGTTAATCATTGATACAATTTCGTTGATGCAGATACCGGAGTCCACACTCAAAATATCGAACGCTTGTGGGGATCAGCAAAGTGGAGGAACAAGCGTCACCGAGGAATGGCCCGACACCATCTTAAGACCTACCTGGCCGAGTTCATGTGGAGGAGCAAGCTACCCGCTAGTGTCGACCCATTCGACGGCATCCTGGAGGCCATCACCGCGTTCATGCCACCCGAATAATATGATTAATGTTTGTTATTTTGAGAAATAAAAATAATTTAAGAAAAAAATAGTATATTTTTGTAAAAATGGCAACATAACACACATCTGTATTTGTGAAAAAGTTGGAAAATTAAATTAAAAAGTGGCGACAGATAACCCACAAGTACCATATTTTCTTATTCAGCGTTGATTGGTTATTCAATATATATTGCTGTTATAGCTGGGTGTGACTGGGTCAAAAAATGAATAATAACCGATACTTCTAGTAAAGAAAGATACATAATTGTACAAAAACATATATTAAGGAATAGATCTCAACTCAACTCCTTCATATAGTTTTGGCTATTCAAAGAAAAGTACTTTTTGTGAAAAATTCTGAATTTTTTCAAAATTTTGAAATGTTTAAATTTCTTTTTACAATATTGGATTGTAATTTTACTTCCATTTTATTACTTGGTAAGTTAATTCACAAATGTTAAATTATCTAAATAAGTTTTACTCATAAAAAAGACACATACCTAGATTATTACTACATTTGCAGTTAACACAACAGATGGACCAGCTTGTAGGCTCAATACTTGGATCTACCTAAGTAAATCATGTAGAACCGTGTTCTACTGCTCTTTAAGCACTTCCTAGTAATTTAAATTATGCAGTTAGTACAGATAAACTAGCAGTACTAGGGTAATTCCAGGACAAATAGACAAATGAAAGTGCCAAATATACCACTCCACCATCTCCAAAATTCATGAAACTTGGTGTGAGGGTTGGTTTTGGTCCAAATTACAAAAATCTGAATTTTTTTGAAAATTGGTCAAGTTGGTCAAATTTTATGGCTTGACCAAATTTTGGTCAAATGAAAAAACCAACAATTTTCAAACGTAAATATCTCAGTTGCTAATTGTGGTAGCGTAATAAGTCTTAAATGATAAAATATGTAAAATTAACTGTAGTTTCTAAATATGTATCATTTTTTTAGAGTAACAAAAATAAAATGATTTTTTGGAAAAAATGTCAATTTTTTTTTTTTTTGCGATTTGGCAGCGAAGATATCATTTTTCAAAAAAAAGACCAAGAATAAAAAAATGTTTATTTGATGTATGTACACCATAATAAGTAATAAAAAGTCAGCTTATAGTTTATTATAAGGCTCAAAACTGAGTTTGAAATTAAGTAATAAATTTTTTTTTCAGATGATGAAGATTTATTACAGACTTGTTGGTCCAAAAAAAAGACAATTTTCAAATCATATAAAAAATACATGTACCGTAGATAAACCAAAGGAGAAAAAATCTTTGTACAATGTACATACCATAACCTCTCTTATATTTAGGGACAGAATATATTGACAATAATAATGTTTAATTTATAAAGTGCTTATCAGAGTATAAAATACTCTTCCTAATACTACACATACACAAGTCTTTGAGAATGAATTAAGAGACCGTATTCTCATCCAGTGAATCCAAATTTTAGATACTAATAATATAATAATAAGAAAAAAGAATTTGAAAAGATTTTTATAACTATTAAGTAGATACACAAATCTTAGATAAAATTTTTAGAAATCTTATATAGACAATCTTAAATAGTATACATTCGATAGAAATTATTTTATCTTCTTTGAAAAGTTATTTAATTCTTGAAGTGGAAAAATGTATTGTATTTTTGATCCTCCTCATAAACTTGCTTCAATACTCCCAAATATATTTTCTGTTGGAACGTGACAAACATCATCTTGCGCAGGAAAAATATATGAGGGATATACGCCTGAAGGATGGAGAAATTTTATCAGAAAATCATCATCATTCACAGTCAAAGGACTGGACTAATCCGAGCCATAGTTTATTTTCATACATACAACCCACAAAAGAGCCTGTTTCAATTTCGCATTGAGAGACCTTATTATGTTCTTGATCCGAAGCAGAAACTCTAATGAGCTCTCTTATTTCGACTGACTGTGCACTCTGAGAGAGTGGATAAACCTTCAATGAATTCTTGGAAATTGGGATGAAGCGATGTAATTGTTGAGTACCTTTGATAGAAGTAATAGGTTCACTCAGACATTTTTGCAAAGAAAGCTCTACATCTACAACTTCTGCCTCAGAGATGTAAAAAAAGTCAATAGCGGTTAGGAATTCTTGAGAGCAGAAATTGTAGAAGTCCTCAGCTATTAAGAGTTGATGGTCGAGAGGCCGTCATAAGCTTTCTCTGGCGACTGCTCTTTTTACCATTCCGCCAATACTGTCGCAGGCATTCTTCCCGTGGGATGTCGCAAAAAAATTCCACTCAGCATGAATTTTGAAGTCTTCGAAATGATGGCATAAATTTAGAAAATTTGTTTTATTCTTATACTGAGCCGCGCATCCATCTGTGAAATAATGAATTTTAGTTAGGTTTGAATTTTGTTGTTGGATGCACAGGATTAATTTTTTGAGAAAACTATGAACCAGAATTGTATCATGCCTGCGACGGTTTGAAACGAAGCAGTAACTTTTGCAAATTAGTTTTCCTGCATTGTTTTTGGAATAATAAACGAATGGGTGCATTGTACATTGCGAGTTCTCCCAATGAAACCCCTGGGCACAATCTTGTACGATGAATGAAGTTTTCCACGAAATCACCCACCAAAACACCTTCATTTTCGGGCAGAGTTTCTTTTAGATTTTTGAAGTAACTCGACTGACATTTATTTGTGAAGTGGTGTCTTGTCAGTTGTGCAATTTTTTTGGTGAGCAATTCCACGTATTCTTCTGGAGTTTCGGTGATATCTTTTAACATAGTGATCGACAGACACCCATTGTTTATATTTTATCTCTTCCATCGCCATGAAGTCCAAACTTTCCAACTAATTTTTTATTCCAACCTCTCGCGGGCATCTTTTGTATCGGTGCATCATACAATCTTCATTGTCCATGCCGCAGACGGATAAAGACATTAATTTTTTATAGTCTAAATCTTTAATGCCTAACGCTGATATTTGTAGTTTCGGATTTTGGTGATGCGTACATACGCAGACACTGAGTTCTGCTTTGTCCCACAAGCACGCACCACGATGGTCGAAGATGAGCAAAGGTACTAAAGCCTATTTTGGGATTTTCATAATTTTTTGCATATTCAGCATATAACTTTCAAGTTACACAATACCAGTCTCTCTTGTTTTTTTATTTTTTCACCCTCTTCATTTATTGCAAACTTATAATCTTTGATTCCCGTGCACATCCTACTATATTCATCATTTTCATAAAACTCCTGAATGATTTTTTTCATTTCAGCTGTGATGACCTTCCCTTTTGTCATGTTTGGAATGTTAGGAAGAATCCCAAACTATTTTTGAAGATTGCGGCTCTTACGCACCATATACTTTGTTGCTCCAAAGAAGTCAGCAGTTTTTTCAATGGGATAGGGATACAATGATAGTATTTGTAACCTAAGATTGCGATCGTTACTTGCTTGAAATTTCTCCTTTAATTCTTCCATAACCTTTTGATACCTGAAATAAAGTGTATTTGACATTAAGTTTAATTAGTATATTTTTAATTAAACTTTTCATAAAATATATGTATATGTATTATATTGTCTGATTATAAAAATGTAAAAAGATAAAACTTAATTTAGTATATACTTCGATGACTGTATTAAATTTAATTTAAAATATCAAATTTCAATAACTATGTCCGAAAAGTAGTCTTGCCTCTCTAAATCATCTTCCAAACAAACTTTTTTGGATGGACCAGCTTCAGAATAGTCAATAGGAGCCCCATAAGCAGCTTCAAAACTTGGTTTAACCTTTTCTGTTGTCGATCTGAATTTCGTAGAAGCCTTTATCTGTTTTTGTCCCAGCTTCAATCCAGCTGTAAAACAAATTCATAAATTTAGGTTGTGTGAAATAATCAAATATCAAATATTTTGTATATACAGGGGTTGGACAAAATAATATGAACACTTTGATAAATGGCAGTTTTTATTCTTAATATGGAGTTGGTCCTCCTTTAGCGGCAATAACAGCTGCAATGCGTCGGGGAATTGATTCATACAGCTTTTGGACAGTGGCTAGAGGAATCCTGAGCCATTCTTTGAGCAAACCCTGCTCCAGTTCCTCCAAAGATGCCGGCGGTGGGAATCAGCTTCTGACCTGCTGCTCCAACTGACACCACAGATGTTCAATAATGTTAAGATCCGGGATTGTGGAGGCCAATCCAAGCGTTCTACTTCACTAACATGCTCTTCAAACCAGTTTTTAATGACCTCAGCGGTGTGGATTGGTGCATTATCATCCTGGAAGACGGTGCTGCCATTGGGAAACAGCGTTTGGACCATGGGATGGACCTGGTCAGCCAATATTGACAGATAGACCTGGGCGTTAACCCTACCATGCAGTATACTACAGCTGGGCCAGGAGTATTCCATGATATTGCTGCCCAAACCATCACAGATCCGCCTCCATACTTAACAATTGGGGTCAGGCAGTCAGGATCATAAGCATCTTTAGGCTGTCTCCAGACGTAAACTCGACCGGAACATGGAAATAGCGTAAAGGAGGATTTGTCGAGTAGACTACATTTTTCCACCAGTCCATTGACCAATTCTTATGGTTATTACACCATTTTCTGCGCCGCTCAATGTTGATATGCGAAAGGAAGGGTTTGGCAGTTGCAGCCCTCCCATGGTATCCAGCTCCATGGAGCTCGTGACATACAGTTCTGGTCGATACCGGGCTTGCAAGATGCTGGTTAAGCTCTGCAGTCACTTTTGGAGCTGTGGTCTTATGGTTCTTTGTCACAATGCGCTTTAGCACCCGGTGGTCTCGATCACACAGCTTCTTGCATCCACTATTGCATTTGTCGGTGCTTGTCTTTCCATGGTTTTGGTATGCAGACATGACCATAGAGACAGTTCCTCTGGATACATTGAACATCTGAGTGGTTTTCGTCACTGATGCACCAGCCATCCGCGCTCCGACAATTTGCCCTCTTTGGAAGTCTGACAGGTCTTTCATAACTGCTAATTCATAATTCACTCAGATCTGTAAAAACAACGTGAGGGTTATAACATGATGTATACACTCTCTGTTACGCATTTAAATAGGTTTGCCAGTCATTTGACTATTTACTTTGTGTCTGAGCAGTCCGTAAAGATAACTGGTGAAATCGGCGGGTGTTCATATTATTTTGTCTAACCCCTGTATGTATTCAAGTGCTGATGCTAATATTTAAAAACAGAAAACTATGAATTTGGCATTAAGAAACAAATGTCCTGAACGGAGTCTCTATTGTTTTATTACCTGTTTTAATAGGGCTTTGATCAAATAAAGGTTAAATATTGTCGCTGAGCAAATCTTTATTGAATTGTCTGTCTTGAACGACAACTTCTTCCAATGGTGGTGGATTCGTGGAATCGCTACTGCTTCACTCCATACATTCGTTAAGTATGTCTGGCTCAGGTATTGGTGCAGGTTCCGGCTCTCTGGATGAACGTTGAACATGTTCTAATATAATTGGCTTCTTTTTAATTATGACATAGCAACTGCTGCATAGTAATTGATTTTCTTCCAAAATTCCATATAGCTTGCAGCTGCCATGGCAGAGTTTACTTTTTTGATGTTACAGAAAATTCTTCTTGAGTGTTTTTTCATAGGATCGCAACAAAATTTTGTTTTAGGCATTTTAAGGGTTAGGTAAATTTCCGTGTACTAGAAAATTAGGTATATACTGAAAATCTGGAAAGAAAGCAAAAAAATTTTAAAATTTGGAGGATTTTTTTTTTTTTTTTTTTTTCATAATAATCATCGATAAGCTGACTTTTTATTACTTATTATGGTGTACATACATCAAATAAACATTTTTTATTCCTGGTCTTTTTTTCGAAAAATGATGTCTTTGCTGCCAAATCGCAAAAAAAAACTTTTTCCAAAAAATCATAATTTTATTTTTGTTACCTTAAAAAAATGATACATATTTAGAAACTACAGTGGAACCTCAATATACGAACTTAATCTATTCCTGAGGGTTGTTCTGATATCGAATTGTTCGTATATTGAATCAATTTTTCCCATAAGAAATAATGTAAATTGGATTAATCCATTCCAGACCCCCAAAAGTTACCCCTTATGAAACATTTTTAAGTCAAAATATTGGTTAATTAAACCTGTAAAATAAGACTTACATGCATAAAATCATACATGAAACCTGTAACAACAATAAATAATGCAATATTATACAAATAAATGAAAATTTAACCTGAACCTTACCTTTGCTGAGGAGTGATGATGGCCTAAGTGGAAGCTGGAGAGGAAGGTGGGGTGGAGGATGCGCACTGAATGCTGGCTGGAGAGAAACTGACTGGCTTCTTTCGGTTCGGATATGAGGGAATGGTTCGTATACAAGGACAATTTTTTCTCGAAAAGTTGTTCGTATACCAATTTGTTCGAATAGAGATGCGTTCGTATATTGAGGTTCCACTGTACAGTTAATTTTACATATTTTATCATTTAAGACTTACTACACTACCACAGTTAGGAGCGGAGATATTTATGTTTGAAAATTATTGGTTTTTTCATTTGACCAAAATTTGGCCAAGCCATAAAATTTGACCAACTTGACCAATTTTTCAAAAAATTCAGAAATTTGTAATTTGGACCTAAACCAACCCTCACACCAAGTTTCATGAATTTTGAAGAGGTTACTGTGTACTTCATTTGTCTATTTCTCGTAGAATTACCCCTTTATTTATTTTATCCAGACCTAAAAGCATTTACTATGTGCTTTCATCATAGCCTATTCCACCATGAATATTATCTTTGAAATGAAAACATTCCTAACTACTTGCATATTGTACTATAGTATATTCAAATCTTTTTAAATTAGAGAAAAGGCTTAAGTTTCCCTCTAAAAATTTTGTGCCTCATTTTAGTAAAATTTAGTGATGTACCAATTCCAAAATTTAGCCGATACTGATGCTAATTCTTTGCTTTTAAAAAGTCAATTCCCTTCATAATTTTGTTAGTCTAATGTGAAAACTTTCAATTTTCATATTTTTACGTTTCAAATTTGTTTAAATGCTTTTCCTTAGCTTACTCCCCAATATATACAGTACCAGAATTGGTTACTCATATACCATGGCTAAATTGATGGTAAATAGTTTTATTACTCGGTAAAATGATAAAACAATTTTATTTTAGCTTCCTAAATTGAATACAAATATTGTAATTGTTTTCCTGATGTTGAAGGTATTTTCTTCAACAATGTAAATAACAAGAATAATTTTCATTAAAACTTCGTCCCTGGTGGCCAATTTGAATTAAAAAAAAAATGGATATAAAAATCTGGATTTTATAAATACTTAAAATAGTCAACATATAATGTGGTTTAATATATAAATTGTAAAGTACAACTTAATATAGAATTATTATTATGAATATAGAGTAGTTTACAATAGTTTATATTTAGAGATTAGCTAGTTAGAGAAAATGTAAATGTATGGGTAACTGAACTTATTAAGCTCTGCCTTTTTCATGACTGTAAAAAATTTTATATAGGCCTAATTACCTTTGAAATGAGTGTAAATTATCATTTTTTTTTTTTTCCTTTCAATTTTCTATAAATATAGATTTTGTTGTGTAATAAGTTTAAAATGTCAAAGAATCGGTAAGAGAATCGGCTAAATTTGGCAGATGCCAATTAATTGGTACACCATTAGTAAAATTTAAAATATGTAATTAAATACACATTCATTAAAAGTTTGGTTTCACTCTATACATTTCAAGTGAAATGTGTAATCAAACTATTGATAATGTACAATGTACATTGAATTATGCATTTGAAATGTAACTAAATTAGGACACACTGCATAATCTAACTTTGAATATGGTTCAGTATGTTGGTTATGATGCAGTGAATTTTTCTAAATGTATCATATTTTGCCTGTACTGTGGGGGGGTTATTCCTGAACACATACCTACTCAAAATAAGTCCTAAAATAGGAATTAACATTAATTTGAATTAAAAAATTTAAAATCTCGATCTGACATTTTGGCTAGGACCTACTCATATTTTCTTTCTACCTATGTCTCCAGCTACCAGCTTTAAATCTTTATAAATTATAAGTCTAGTAGGCCCCCTATCTAATGAGTTGTTTATCATCTGGGGAATTAGATGCTTTACTGCCTCTCTCTGCCTCTGAATCTTTCAGATATGTTATCAGGCCAGTGGGAAATGTTGACTATAATAGTGACCACTGAGGCACACCATATGCTCTTTTGATCATGTTAAAATCCACTATAAACTTCTTGAGAATCAGTCTAGGTTTTTTTTAAACATTAGGTTATCCCAGAATCTTATTCTAAATCTAGGCTGATATTACCTTTCTAATGATACTATTAGGTCCATAGTACATTTTTTTTTTTTTTTTTTTTTTGCAACCAGGGTTGACCTTATTGGACTGAACTCAATCCAGTTTTTCACAGGTATATTAAAATACAGTACCATATATATACTCTATTATTTATTGTAGGCCAATAGATGACTCAAATGCCAAGTCTCTAATTTGGCAGTTTGTTTTCCATAGGCCGACCTGATATAAATTTAAGTGTAGCTATACAGTATAAATTAATGTCAGCCCAGTAGTCATAGGCTTAGAGCTACAAAATGTATAGGTACCCATGTCCTTTTCATTGAGACAGTGTAATATTGTTTGCTTTAATTTTTAGATTTTCAGGAAGCCTTCTCTATATTTGACCAGAAAGGGGATGGTAAAATACAAGTCACACAGATTGGAGATGTGCTTAGAGCTCTTGGACAAAATCCAACAGAAGCTGATGTTAAAAGGCTTTCTCATCAACCCGACCAGGTTTGTAAGGTTTAGGTTAACCCTTTCACTCTGGGTGTGGCATATAAACTACATGTCCAATTTGTGCTCAGATCTGGGTGTGGCATATAAACTACATGTCCAGTTTGTGCTCAGATCTGGGTGTGGCATATTAAACTACATGTCCAGTTTGTGCTCAGATCTGGGTGTGGCATATAAACTACATGTCCAGTTTGTGCTCAGATCTGGGTGTGGCATATAAACTACATTCCAATTTGTGCTCAGATCCAGGTGTGGTAAATCTTTTCTGAACTTTGGGTGTAGTTTATAAACCAAGGGTATATCCCTCTCTTTCCACCCTCAGGTTGAAAATGGGAGGGATATATGAGGCACTCTGGACCACAAGCTGCCAAGTACCAAAATTAAAAATGGAGAAAAATGTAGTTAAAGTTTGTCAACTTGCAAAATGCCATAACTTTTGAGCCAATAATGATATTTGATTGATTTCAACCATACATACAGGTCTACAATCTGCTCCCTGACTCACCCATGGGCTAGAGGAAGGGTGGGGAAATATAGTGGTATAAATAACTTAATATTTATAATTTGAATTCATATAATTTGCTTCAAAGCTATGCCCATAGTGAAAGGGCTAAATTGGTAAAATATTGTAGTTTTTAGCAGTTCACTGGAAGTTGCATTAAAATGTAAAGTGATTCACTGAAATTTCTTGGATTGATTTCCATAGACAGCATTAGTTTCTTCAAAATACTTTTTGGTAGAAAGTTGAATGATAGGTGTTAAATGTTGGCTTCTTGGCTAACTGTGTTACATTTTTGTATGTTCAAGGAGTTTTAAATATTTATTGAAGATTCTTATGAAAGGCAATATTACTATTAAATACTACGTAATTTTATAAGCCCAAAATAATATACAGTATGAAGTGAAAAGGCTTAAGTGTCTAATAGACTGTAAGTATCATAGTCTACATTAACTGATTATGTAAGCTTGGTTATTCCTGAAAGAAATATATGCCCTTATCCTTTCATATTGGTTGCACATTATTTTAGAAACCTAACCTAATAAATAAAAATAAAATTGTAGCTGGACCTAGCTAGGCCCTTTCTGCTTTCTATTTGGTCTAGTCTTCAATGAATTTTTTTTCTTAATTTTTTTTATAATGAAAATGGATTAAAAGCAGTTTCATTACTGAGGTTTCCATTAGAATAACATACCACTGTACAGGTATAATGGTGGTATTCTTATAGTTAGAATTGTTTGAGATACAAAGTATTTTCCTGAAAATAAATCCTTCACTTTTCTTGTAGGTTTTGACATTTTAAATTTAAGAAAACTTTGTGTAATAGCAAGGAAGAACTTTTAGTAGGATGTTATAAATAATTGTTAAATTCATGGTGTTTATGGATGTGATCAATACCCCACTGTACACAATAAAATGGAAAAAAAAAGAATTAAAGAATTTTTGTAGTGATTTTACGAGTTATTTTAAATCTCAAACAAAGGTGGGAAAGGTAAGCATCCATAGATGTGATTGTCATTTGTGGAAAAACCTAAAACATCAATTGATGTTGACTGGCATTCTCTAAGAACATCAATAGATGTTGACTGGTGTTTAAGGGTTAAGCCAGTTAGAGAAAATGTTAGATCTATGAATTGAATTTGCAAAAAGGAAGGCAAGGAAAAGTCTTTTTTTTGAAAAGGTTGTGCAGTGTGAAAGATGCATGTATGTGTAGTGAGGAATAGAGGGAGAAGCGTGTGTTTCAGAGCATGCTGGACTGCTCATGGTAGATGAGCTAAGGAGGACAGTGACAGGAGAAACTGGAGTTCCAGCACTCCCTGACTCTGGTATGGCACTATATTTTAATTCATCTTTATTCCATTTTGCTTCAGTTATCCCCTTTATTTGTTCTCCAGTTTGCATTGGAGAAATTAGTTAACTGACTCCTGATGATAAAAAATCTGAAGTAAAATTTTTGGAAATTCTTATTGTTTTTGTTTGTTGTATATGAAAACTAAATAAAAACATGTACTGGTATTTGAAAAGAGAGGCTGTTCTATTTTGCAGTTTGGCAAGAAATATGCAGCAAAATACCATAGTGCATGACACAGGGTAATCCAACCTCTAGATATTCTAGTTGTTTTTTCTAGTGATTCCAAAATTTAGTCGATGCCAATTCTTTGTCTGTATTTTAAAAAAATCGATTCCCTTCACAAATTTTACTAATCTAATGTGAAAACTTTCAATTTTCATATTTTTACATTTCAAATTTGTTTAAATGCTTTTCCTTAAATTACTCCACAATATATAGTACCAGAATTTGTTACTCTTATACCGTATCTAAAATAATGAAAAATATTTTCATTACTCAGTAAAATGATAAAATAATTTTGTTTCATAAATTGAATACCAATATTTAAAGTAATTGTTTTTCCTTATGTTCAAGATATTTTCTTTCTTCAATAATGTAAACAGCAACAATAATTTTGTATTAAAATTTCAAGTCCCTGGTGTACAATTTGAATAAAAAAAAAATTATATATATATAATTTTGGTTTATAAAGTTAAAATAGTTAAAGTAAAGTTGACATAATAAAATGGTTTAATATACAGGGTGGCACAAAAGTCAGGAACCATAGGCACATTTTATTAAATTATAATAAATGTTAGAATTGATGGCCTTCCACTTGGAGACACTTTCTTACATGTTGAATGCATGATGTTTGAACATTCCTTAACACATTGGTACTGATTTTTGGTATACTCAGATGTGATTTTATCCTTTGGAGAATGTATGGTTCTGGGTCAATCAGCATAGACTACCGACTTGAGATGGCTCCACAAGAAAAAGTTAAGAGGCATGAGGTCTGGAGACCTAGGTGGCTATTTAATGGGCCCTTGCCATCCGATTCACTTGCTTGGGAATGTTTCATCTGAAGAGCTCCAGATGATGGTTGCAAAATGGGGTGATGCACCATCCTGCTGAAACCACATCTCCGCCTATTCTGCCAATGGAATATCATCCAGTATGGGCATTAGAAATGTTTGCAGCGTATGCAGATATGTTTCATCTGTTACATTGCTGTCAAAAAAGTACGGACCAATTAACTGTTCCCCCCAGAGCGCAGCCCACACCATAATTTGTGGAATGAATTGCACTGTCCTTCCTCCATCCAGTGGGGGTTCTCATTGGCCCAATAATGTGCATTATGCCTATTGACATGACTGCTGAGGTGAAATATCGCTTCGTTGCTGAACATGATCCTTTGTTGAAGCTGTCAATGCTGTAGAAACCACCAGTAGAACTCTATACAATGGTTTGTGTCATCACTGTGCAGTTCCTGAATGAGTTGGACTTTGTAGGGATAGAAACGATTTGTTGTAAGAATTTGTTGAATGGATCTTCTGGAGACACCTGTTTCCTGGGATAACTTTCTTAAGAACTTAGTGGGCTGCTTTCGAGGTGATTGAGTACCATTAGTGATGTTGCTGCATTGGTTGAACTTTTTGGCTGGCCACTACGCAGCCGATCATGAACACTTCCTGTTTCTTTGAAGTGGTAACGGCATTACATTTCATATCAACTAACTCTTTCAGTAGCGACTTTACTTTTTTAGGGAAATACATTCGTTAGTCGTTACTTTTTTATCGTAGCTCGCAATTAGTTTTTCGATCCTCTCATTAACCATTAAAAATTTGTCCATTCACTATGAGCAAGGTGTGCATGTTGGCCGTTAGCATGCTGGCACCCTACCCCCATCCACCCTCTCCCCCTACACTGACAGCACTGTCAAGTAAAAAGGCGAACAACCCTGGAGCAGAGAGGGACCTAAGTTCAATAGAGGTTTTGTCATTCCTCTCATCTGGGCCTTCACGGCAGGTTAGCTCTGCATCCTTCCCATCCACTAATTTTAAAAATGTTTATTGTACCATCTAGTGCCGCTGTTGAGTGGTTTTTTTTTCAGTAGGGAAGGATATGCTGCGTCCGAAACGAGGCTCTCTCTTAGATGCAACTTTTGAGAAGCTTGTTTTCTTAAAGACCAATAAAGATCTTTTGAATAGTAGTTCTTAAGTTTGTATATTTAGCTAATAAATTTTAATTATCATTGCCCATGCACAATAACTCATTTGATTCATTTCTTTAGTATTTCGTATTATTGTTTTACAAAACTAAACTTTCTTGGTATATTCTAGCATTAGTAAGTTAGTATCAATAGTATGCTACATCCTCTGTTATGTTGCAATTCCTAGTAATAAATCTTGCAGTAATTTTGTTTCACTTTTTTGAAAATATTATGCCTTATAAATCATCATAACGCAATGAAGGCATGCACAGACTTCATAGCCTATGCAGTCAAGCAGCTTCCGCAGGCCTCTGCTCGCTGCGACTTTTAAGATGAATTCACTTTGGACAATCCAACGAGGGTGGTCCTTGTTGGTTTAGCTCGGCTTAGCCGAGAGTATCTGAGTTGCTACAAAGCAGTTTCTACCAAGTTTTTTTTCCGAAGGGGTGATTGGAAACACTTCACTTCAAAAATTGGAGTTTTAGTTCACTCAGATTTTTATTCACAAAGTATACACAGAACGAGGCACTGATAATCAGAAATTTACAGGGGGAGAGGTTTTACCTCTTACAACAACAGCACAAGCAGGAATTTACAGGGGTAGAGGTTCGACCCGGTTTGACAATAGTTAAGGTAGGAATTGAAAATGAGAGGGGAGCAACCCTTTGTAACAAAGGCCCCGGGCAGGAATTTAGAGTGGGAGAGGTGCAACCTCTGGTATCGAGGGCTCAGGCAGGAATCTTCAGTGAGGAGGGCTTAGCCTCCTCGGGCAAAGGCTATGGCAGGAATGGGGTCATTCTCTGTCAGATCAACCAGTGCCTAACACCCTCATCTCTCAGATTTTGCTGAAATTTGGTTTATAGGGAGTTTGTGGGCCCTGAATCCATTTCTGAAATTATAAGGTCAATCCGACCAACGGTTCAAGAGATATGACCTCGGGAAATTTGAGGTCACTTGCGAGGTCACTAACATTTGGCGACCCATAACTTGGGTAATAATGGTCACAATTATATAAAAGTATATATATTTAGAATCAAAAATGACAAGGAATCCAAATATGCAAGTTTTAGAACTCTAGGTTGAAAAATAAAAAAGTTACACTGTAACCAAAATTTGAGATCACGATTTGACCTCTGGGGTATCAATGAGAATTTTTTTTTTAAATGTAAAAATGAAGGCATAGGCATTGGCTATTAGAATCAGCAAAAAAAAGTTTGTTTGTTAGTATTTTTCATGTAACTAACATATAAGTGAACACCATATTCATAAGTTGTGCGTCAATTCTACCTATTTTTTCACACACAAGCTCATAATTTGACCTATAGAAATTAAAATTACATTTTTTTATAGATATAAAAACAAAGGCAAAAAATGTAAAATTGTATTTCACTGCTAATCTACACTGGCAATAATAGTTATAATAGTGAAAGGGAAGACCTACTTAGAGGATTCATGTGCTAGCCTAATACAATTTTTGCATGCTCGATGCTCTCATCAATTTCTTTTTGTGGAAAATGTATTGAATTCTGCTGCCTCCTCTTAGGGTAGGACAACTCATTACAGTTAATATATGATGTCCTGGCACTGCACATGAATCCTTGTTTGATGGATAATAATATGCACTTGATCCTGATGACCCAAAGGGATGTAGAAAGTTCACAGTGAAATCATCAAACTCTTCACAATATTCCTCCACAATTCCATACCAAACTTGCATGTCATAAATGCAGCCAACATACTCTCATGGTTTGACACATTTTAGGTTACCAAGCATTGCAGGTTCATTAGTAAAATGACTTTTCCTTATTCTTTTCTTTTCTCC
This sequence comes from Bathynomus jamesi, assembly GCA_023014485.1. Classification (NCBI taxonomy): domain Eukaryota; kingdom Metazoa; phylum Arthropoda; class Malacostraca; order Isopoda; family Cirolanidae; genus Bathynomus; species Bathynomus jamesi. The sequence continues at coordinate 107,522 of JAJOZX010010337.1, forward strand.
AATGCCACTTGAAATGGGATACACCATCAGTTTTCCTTGTTTAGGGGAACAAATCTATGATATTTCTGAGTTCCAGGAATAGCCCTACTATCCTTGAATCGATGTTCCAACCGTTCTTCTGCATCTTTCAAATCAGCTGTAGTTACAAAGAAAAAATTTATCTTCTTGCTCAAGTTTTCTTCACAAACTGAAACATGTGTTCTGGTGTAAATTTGCCTCTCTGTAGTTCTCTGCAAACTGGCACGAGCAGTAGCTCTTTTCACTGTTCCTCCAATCCCATCACATGCATTTTTGCCATGGGATGTAGCAAAGAAGTGCCATTCACAAGACAGACCAAAATCCTCTTCATGGTAACAGAGATTTGTGAAGTTGTATCTGTTCTTATATTGGCCAGCACATCCATCTGAGATATAGTGCACCTTCTTCAATTGTGGGCATCTGAATTTAACATATGTCATAAGCTTCAATATGAATGAGTAAACCATTATAGTGTTGTGTTTTAGTGATGCAGATAAGAAACAGACACTAAAATGGCTAAGTTCCTGGTCTGCAGATGATCTATAATAGATGACAAAAGGGTGAACTGTACACTGTGAATTGTCCCAGTGAAACCCTTGGGCAGCATCCTGGACAATGAAAGAATAATTCTCAGAGAAATCACCTACTATAACTACCTCGCTCTGAGGTGGTGGCTTCTTTCAACTGCTTGAAGTACTGTGATTGTTGCTGAGCAACAAAGTGATGATGAACCATGCGGATATTTTCATGCTTAGGGATGATAAGTATTCATGAAGTGGCTCCACCTTATCAACCATTGTACAACGGTCAACAGTCACCCATTGCTTGTAAGATATTTCATTTGGGGCTGATTTCACACTGTCAAGTAACTCAAGAAAATCCAGGACACCCTCTTCTCTTGGGCAATCATTGCAAAGTTGCATCATGCAAGTCTCTCTTTCTGTACTGCAGACACTGTAATCCATAAGATCCTTGTATGAAAGACCTCTTTCTCCCAATGCAGCCAGCTGCAATTTTGGATTTTGATGGTATGTGCAGACACAGACAGAATGAGTCCCACCACTACCGGCAAGCACACAATATGATGGCCGTAATTTTGCAAATGTGGAAAATCCTATTTTGGGATTCTTTTCATCATTTTTATATAGTTCAAACATCTCTCTTAAATTCCCGAGGACCAATCGTTTTTGCACCTTCATTGCACCTTCAGCACTGATAACTTTCACGCAATCCTTTTGGCCAGGACACATACGACTAACCTCTTCTGACTCATAGAATCTTCTAACTATATCTTTGTGTTCTTCAGATATCACTTTTCCTTTGCTCATTAGTGGAATCTTCGGAAGGATTCCATGTTCTGATTTAAGTGAACGGCTTCTTTTCACCATGTATGTTGTAGTTTGAAAGAAACTAGCTGTTTTTTCAATTGTGTATGGTGAGAGTGTCAATTTGTAGTTTGTGATGGTGACATTTGCTCTCCAGGAATGACTGCTTCAATTCATTCATTAATTTGTCTAGATGTTTTTCAGATTTAGTTTCAGGTTTTGAAGTATCACTTACCTCCTCGGTAATTTGAACACCATAACTGAGTTCTAGCCTCTCCTTCAGGTGTTTCTGAGCAGATGATAGCTTACCACGAGCCTTGCGCTTTTCTGGCTTAATGACAGCCCTTCTGAAAAGAACAGAAAAAAAGGTTTCACACACCTGAATATTAGTAATTAAATATTAATTATAGTACCTTAAATGCTATATAATTGGCTATATAGTAGATCAAACAGACCTTGTAGTAAAGTATAAGTTATTATATTAATTTATTACTTACTTTTTTTAACTGGTGTTTGGTCCAGAAATGCTAGAACTGGTTCAACTGAAGTTGAAGGATTTTCCTTTATCAAGCAATCACTGTCATTGTCCAGATCTTGAATTGAAGAGATGTTACTCAAGCCACTGATAGTAGATGATTCATTTGAATCCTGCTCAGACTCGTTGTTTTCAGTGGTACTAAGTATAGTGGGGTTTTTCATTATCAGTGTCCAGCAGTTCACACACAACAATGAGTCTTTTTTCACTCTTCCAGCACATTTTTCAACAAGTACATCAGTCACTTTTCTAAGATTGATTGTTATGCGTTTCTTGTGTTTTTGAATAGGGTCCTGGCAGTATTTCAAGTGCCGAACCATTGTATTTTGATCTGTAAAGATATAGGATTTACAATTAGGTAATATATATTTTTTAGAAAATATATAGCTATACACACTTAATATTTTAGGCCTTGATAGTCTCTGAGGCTCATTAAAACACCATACCCACCAGCCACCCACAGTGCTGGCTGGAACTGTACTAACCTGTAGACAAGGAATTTTGCAACTATCTGTGTTGATTCTGCACTTAGACAAGTAGCAACATGTTTCAACAGGTTTGTTTAGGCTACATGTGAGCTTAGTCTTCCCCTTTCACTATTATAACTATTATTGCCAGTGTAGATTAGCAGTGAAATACAATTTTTATTAAATTCTTGGAGCTTGAGGTCAAATTGATAGCTAAGATATAAAAATTCCTTCAAATGACAAGCAATTTATAAATTGTGTTCACTTATAAGTTAGTTACATGAAAAGTACCAACATAAACAAACTTTTTATGATTGTTTTCTATTAGTCAAGAACTCTGACTTTGTTTTTTATATCTGATAAAAAATGTAATTTTAATTTCTATAGGTCAAATTAATGAGCTTAACTGTGAAAAATAGGTAGAATTGACGCACAAACTTATGAATATGGTGTTCACTTATATGTTAGTTACATGAAAAATACTAACATAAACAAACTTTTTTTGCTGATTCTAATAGCCAATGCCTATGCCTTCATTTTTTACATTTAAAAAAAAAATTCTCATTTGATACCCCAGAGGTCAATCGTGACCTCAAATTTTGGTTACAGTGTAACTTTTTTTATTTTTCAACCTAGAGTTCTAAAACTTGCATATTTGAATTCCTTGTCGTTTTCTGATTCTAAATATATATACTTTTTATAAATTATGACAATTATTACCCAAGTTATGGGCTCGCCGAATGTTAGTAACCTCGCGAGTGACCTCAAATTGCCCGAGGTCATATCTCTTGAACCGTTGGTCGGATTGACCTTATAATTTCAGAAATGGATTCAGGGCTCACAAACTCCCTATAAACCAAATTTCAGCAAAATATGAGAGATGAGGGTGTTAATTTAAATTTTTTTTGGTTGATCTGACAGAGAATGACCCAATGATCTCATCTACGATATAAGAAACAAAGAAGTCAGAATTTTGGGGGAGGTGCAGTTGAAGGCCAAGCTCCCGCTTTAGCTGGAGGGTTGAAGAATTCGGACGTTAAGCATAATTTAAGCAAAAAGTTAACTAAAAAAATACTAGTTTTTGTAAGATATACACTTTTGGATGGCGACCTAAAGTCGGGGTGCCGACATGTACGGAGTACATTAAGTACTCCATAATTTACATTATATTAAGTATATTAATTACCATTAATTACAATTTTAACAATTTGTTTATTGACATATCTAATACTGAAGTAATCTGATAATAGGTAATACAATTTAGATAATGATGGAGAGGTCTCCGTTGTTTTATATTTTAAAGGGATTAACAACAATGTTATATATTTAGCTAACAATAATTATTACGCCAAATTATGTCTAATATTATTAGAGGAATGGTTGGTTATCATGATTTGAAAGTCTAATTAGCCAGCAATGAGGAAAGCAGAGAAAAATGCGGTGGACTTTTCATTTGGAAGTACACAGGGCATTAATGATAACATAACACATAAGCAACGGAATTTGAATGACAATTAGGTAGAAGTAGTGAGTACAGGTAATGAGAACGTGGATAACTATGTACCGTAAGTAGATAATAACCAGTGGCCTGGCAAGGAAACAATAGAGTATATTACCCGGGTACATAACATCTTAATGTTATAAATTGGTAGCAGAAGTGAGAGAGAAGGTTTTGAATTCGAACCCTTCATATCAGCAATAATAAACAACTTGCGAGAGGTGAACGCGGTTAAAAGAAAAAGTGAAAAGAATACATGTGGATGTATTTACAATAATTTTACATGTAAGTAATCATGATCATCAAGAGACATGTACGACTGCACATAGACTGATAGAGCATAAGTAGACAATAGGTAATAAAATAGGTAATAGATGATATGAAATTAATACAGGAGAGCGGTCAAGAACAGAACATGGATGTATGAAGGAGTATGGTTGAATAACATTTATATTGCATAACACCAGTCGGGACACAACATATAAATAATGACTTAGAGAGAGTGAGGTTTTTATTATTGTTAGAGAGTTTACCATACATGGAATGCTAAGGATAGCCACATACTAAACACGTGATCGAAACGTGAAGGAAACTAAGTACTTTTTGACGTCAGCGTGATTTACTCTGTACGTACCGTTATAAGTCATTATTTGGGGAGGAATCAAAGGAGACTAATTAGAGAGGCACAGTTAAGGGACATTCGCTGTTTACAGCGAACTTCTAATGGCACAAACATGGATACTGTTCAACCATAGACATGATAAATCGCACGGTTGTGACATATATATATAATATAATATTTTATGTATATATAAATTATGATATACCTATGCATATATATATATTTACATTTCATTAAAAGTAACGGTAACGAGTAACGGTGCCGTTACTCGTTACTTTTTAAAAATGGTAACTAACGATAACGGCGTTACATTTAGACTGTAGTAACGGTAACGGCATTACACTTATAAAGTAACGAGCACAGCACTGGTGTGATCATGCCTTGCACACATTAAAACTATCTCCACCCATTCATCTATTGTCAATTTCTGTGCTTTAGGTTCAACAACAAATCTGAAAAGAACAAAACGCATATTAAAACACATTATTAAAATGTGCCTATGGTTCCTGACTTTTGCGCCACTCTGTATGAATTATAATGTAAAACTTAATATAGAATTATTATTTATATAGAGTAGGAAATTACAGTAGTTTATAATATTTAGAGATTAGCTAATTAGAGAAAATGTAAATTTATGGGCAACTTAACTTACGTGAATGTAAAATATTTTTATGTAATTACACTTTGAAATGAGTATAAATTATCATAAATAGTTTTTCTGTTCAATTTTCTATAAATATAGGTTTTTTGTAATGAAAATTTTAAAATTTCAAAGAATAGGTAAGAGAATCGGCTAAATTTGGCCGATACCGATTACTGTAATCGGTACACCACTAGTTTTTTCTACCCATCACTAATTGGGACCATTTGTCGCTAAATCCGACGATCGGCCGTCCACAGTTTTCCGTTTTCCCTCCAAATTGAAATTGAGTGCCGAAAATAACATCAATCTGGGCCTCGTTTCCAAATTTTACATTTATTTAATCATTTCTTGAACTCCTTATGGCATTTTATTGGCGTATGTAATACTAATAAATTGATTCATCGCTTAATCCGACGATTCGGTATTCCTACTAGGTTCTCGGAACTCCGGTTCTCTGGTCGGAATACCTAATGTTTATTTACATTTAAACCTCCAAACGCCTTGACAAAGTAAAACTGGCATTATAGAAGTATATTTTAAAGTTGGTCAAAATAGTCCTCTCGTAAAATGCGAGGTTGCCTTATTCATAAATGTGACACGCGGATGTGAATAATGCACCAAGGGATAAAATAGCAGTTCATTTTTATCAAGCTAAAATTTTATACTGGTCCATTTCTTGGAATATTAGTGGCAACCAAAGGTTAAGAGTGGCCCCCCCCCCCAATTGCAGCCTCAAATTTTACAAATGAAACGTTACAAAGATGGGTTTTAAAGAAAATAAATTGCATATTAAAATAATTAAGGACATAATTAAACTGCATTCCCCCATCTTGTTTACGGTTTGTTCCGCGTGTCGCCTTTAGCAGTAAGGAAATAGAATTTTACGATGGGACATACAATTGTCAAGAAATTAATCGTTAGTTGAAAATAATTTAAAATAAGTGTCATTTAGGTTTTATTTTTGAAGAATTCGTTTTTCTAAGAGGTTTTAGGTTGTTATATCATTTGAGTTGCTCACACTTGCGAACGTGGTAATTAGAGAAAGATTGCTCGCGTATAGCAGAAACATCTGCACTTCAAGGATCTTCTGTAACGTAGAAAGTAACTGTTCCATAACGCGAGCTGAGTAACTAAACATGCGGATCGTGTAACATAACATTCTTCTCATTGCATATGAATTGGCCCATTTTCAATATATATATATATATATTATATATATATATATATATATATATATATATATATTGAAAAAGCCGTGAACACAGCTGGCTATCGAATAGAAGGTAAATATTGAGTATAATTTTATACAGTAAGCTGCTGGTACTTCATACTTTAGTGAAATAATTACTGAAGGGTAAAAGCAGTGCACACACACACACACACACACACACACACACACACACACACACACACACACTTTTTAATGGCTTATTTTCCTGTGTAATAAAGGTTGAAAGAAAATATCGCACATCTGGCAGGTGGAAACCTGAAAACGCAATTAATTTTAGTACTATATACTATGTTTTTTAAGATTTTTATTTGCTTTCACGTCATAATTTTTGTTGGATTTTAGCTTAATTACCGTATTTTATCTTATCGTTTATTAATCTGTTCATTCGAAGAACAAAACTCGTACAGTGTGTGTGTATATATATATATATATATATATATATATATATATATATATATATATATATGGGAATGAACTCAGAATAGTTCCCTGAGTTTTTTATGATACACACAGACCGTGCATGGAACAAGGAACTCTTCTGGGATAATTAAATCCACTATAGTCCGAATAAGTAATGGTAAATGACAAATACCATAGTTTTTCTTTTTCATGATGCAAGCCCGACGTGGGCAACGGGTCTCTCGCAAAGAGGTCCCATAAATATAGCTTCCCTCACCAGCTATCTGCAAAGCAGACAGGATCCAGCTTTGGGATTCTGCCAGTTGAGGTTTAAGTTTTGGTTTTGGCTAAAAATATAATAGTTACCCCTTTTTCTTTGATTTATTCAATCCGACGTGAATGCAACGAGTCTTTTACTTATATTGAGGTTCTAAATGTAGTGGGGCTAGGCTGCTTTTGTCCCAAAGCTGGATCCTGTCTGCTTTGCAGATAGCTGGTGAGGGAAGCTATATTTATGGGACCTCTTTGCGAGAGACCCGTTGCCCACGTCGGGCTTGCATCATGAAAAAGAAAAACTATGGTATTTGTCATTTACCATTACTTATTCGGACTATAGTGGATTTAATTATCCCAGAAGAGTTCCTTGTTCCATGCACGGTCTGTGTGTATTATATATATATATATATATATATATATATATATATATCGTAAAGAACGACGCTTGTATAGGAGATATTCCGCGCAAGACGAGAGAGAGAACGAACAAATGAAAAAATGAGGTAACCACCCGGAATCGAACCCGGGATTTTCCGATTGCCGGTCAGATGCGATACCATTACACCATGGGCCTCACTTCCAAATGCCGTATTCTTCTACATACTCGCAGAAACCAATGCCCCATAGGGGCACCTTCCGCATGCCGTAACATTATATACATTCAACTGCAAAGAACACGCAGTATAAATAACGTAAAGAACGACGCTTGTATAGGAGATATTCCGCGCAAGACGAGAGAGAACGAAACATGAAAAAATGAGGTAACCACCCGGGAATCGAACCCGGGATCTTCCGATTGCCGGTCAGATGCGATACCATTACACCATGGGCCTCACTCTTCCAAATGCCGTAATTCTTCTACATACTCGCAGAAACCAATGCCCCAAGGGGGCACCTCCCTCTGCGAGTATTTAGAAGAATTACGGCATTTGGAAGAGTGAGGCCCATGGTGTAATGGTATCGCATCTGACCGGCAATCGGAAGATCCCGGGTTCGATTCCCGGGTGGTTACCTCATTTTTCATTTGTTTCGTTCTCTCTCTCTCGTCTTGCGCGGAATATCTCCTATACAAGCGTCGTTCTTTACGTTATTTATACTGCGTGTTCTTTGCAGTTATATATATATATATATATATATATATATTCATCCCTTTGCTTTGTCCGGAGCGATAGGGCGCGTCCCTCTGTGGCGAATGTGGGAATACACCTTTCTTCGGTGTAAGGGCTTTCTCTGCCCTCGTGGACCATTGGGCCCGTTTGGGGACCCGGCTGATCTCCTCCTGCTTTTTCTTTCTCCTTTAACCCATTCTTTCTGGCTTCTCCCTGTTTTTTTTGGCGTTGTTCTTTGGACCTTGATTTAGACCCTTTCCTTGGCCCTCGGGTGTGGGAGATGGTTGCCCTGCACCCTTGTCGCTTTCCAACCAAACCCAAACCCTGTCCCTGCCACTTTTCACCGCGCGTTGGATGAGAGTGGCCGCCTTTCAGGCACAGGGACTGGGTGCGGGTGTATCTCCCCTGCGTGACATCTATCGGCGGTGGGACCAAGTGTGCCCACACTTCGCCTTTCCCTTGTTGGAGTCGGTGGTGGCTGGATGCGCGCGGGGGATGAAGTTATTTTTTTTGTTTTGCTATGGACACTTCTCCCCCTCGGCTTACGACTACTGCTTCTCATTCCCGGACTATTCCTTCTCTCAACACTCGGGTGGTGGGCAACCAGGCCCTCGAGTCCTTTACCACTGGAAGACCGCGACCTAATGGGGTTGATCCCCCTGTGGAAGCGGAACGCTTGCACTCTCCTTTTCCGTTGCCGACCCCAGTCCGTCCCTCGACTACGCCCTTGGACCTACTCTCTGGAGCAGGGGTCTCGCCCCAGTACACTTCAGCCACCTTCGGGCAAGTCAAGTTCCACCGAGGACTTGCCCCCACAACCCGGCTTCTTGCTCTCCCCATATGCCCCCCTCACCCGCCGTCAGCCCACCTCCCCACGGAGAGAGCCTCGCGGCGGACGGGGGAGCGGGCATTCACGGCCGTCCTATCGACCGTTGAATATCCCAGTCCATTTCGACTCTACCACCTCCCTCTCCCTCCCAAGTATCCACAAATTCCTGGTGATTCGGCCTACATCTGGGTCCCTCCCGAACAACTGAACGGACGTTCCAGGCGATCCGAACCCACAGCAACTCCAGCCGCTATGACGTACGACCACAGAGGGATGGCTCCCTCCTCGTGAAATCACGCTCAGCCGCAGAGACGAAAGCCCTACTCTCCGTCACTGAGGTCCTTGGGTGCTCGGTGTCCGTTTCCCCACACCCTCGCCTGAACCAGAGTCAGGGCACTATTTACGCCACCCGCCTATTGTCGGTCGCAGTGAACGAGCTCCTGGAGGACCTCGCACCCCAAGGAGTCTCTAAGATCTATCGTTTCACATCCCGACAGGGAGGCACCCCCTCCCCCACCCCACGTCTGCTCCTTACTTTCAACACACTAATCCCCCCGGCCGCATTGTATGGGGTATGGGAGACCGCGCCTCATGCGAGTTTTCTATCCGCCCATACGTCCCAGACCCGACCCGTTGCTTCAAATGCAATAAATTCGGACACGTTAGCTCCGCTTGTCGACAGCCGCATCAATTATGTGTACACTGTGGACGACTCGCTCACCCTGACAGGTGCCCCAATACACCCAAATGCTCCAACTGTGAAGGCGCACACCCCTCTTCATCCCGAGAATGCCTTTTCTTCAGGTTCGAGAAGGAGGTCCGAGGCCTACAGGTGACGGACTTCCTTAGCCCCGTGAGGCACGCGACAGGGTGCGGAGTCGGGAGGTGAGGCCGGGGTGTCCTATGCCGCTGCTCTCGGCTCTATCATCTCGGCACGCCGCCCTCGCCTGCCGCCGAAACCCCCCCAAGCCACTGCTCCCTGTTCCCCTCAAAGAAAACCCTCGCAGGGCCCGACGGTTTCCTGTCCCCCACCATTCCTCTTCTTCCCACACCTTACCTACCACGAATCCCCAAGGTGTCTGGGACCAGGACACCCAGGTCCCATCCACCTCAAACCCCGCCTTCCCAGTACCCCCTGCACACGCCCGAACCTGCCGCCCGGAGCAAGCCGTCGAGGCTGAGACGCCGGAGCGTGTCACCCGACCCTCCGGCCTTCCAACGTCTCTCTCCCTCTTCCCCTCGGACCAAGAAGACGGCTCGGATCCTCACTCCGCCCACCACGTCTACAATGTCCATCTCTCCCCATCGCAGAAGTCCCATACACTGTACATTTATTCATTAACATATTCTGCTTGTATGCTATCACTCGTGATTCCATATTTAAATACACATAATCAATATCTGACATGGTAATCATGATTTAATTATATTTAACTGTGGAAAACAAATTCAAATTTTAATCAACATTTTTAAGCCATGTAATCATAATCTAATCGTAATAAAAAATGTTAATCATAATCATAAATTTTTCGAGCCACTAATCATAATCAATTCATAATCAACATTTTTGCAAATCCACTAATCATAAATCAAAATAAAAAAAATTTGCACACCACTAATCATAATCAAATCATAAGCAAGTTTTGTAATCAGCCCCATGTCTGACCAGGCTTTGAAAAAATTCTAAAAGATTAGTTAGGCAAGGTTTGTTTCTCTTAAATTTAAATATCAGGTCATCCCATAAGTAAGGTCGTTTTTTAGATCGGAATTTGGACAAAAAAAAACTCGACTGAAACTTTTTAATCTAGTATATATTTTCCATCGGAATCAATGACATTCTGCCAACGTCCTACAAGCTTTTCAATGTCATGTTTATAAAATTCAGGCGGTTTTGAGGCAAAAAACGTACAAAGACTGGTGTGCAGGTCATCTAAAGAAGTATACTGTTTCTCGTCAAGATAGTTTTGCAGACTCCTGAAGAGATGATAATCTGAAGGCGCAAAGTCTGGAGGATGTGGAAGTTTTTCCCACCCAAGCTCCTCAATTTTTGCAGAAGTGATCCGAGCGGTATGAGGACGTGCGTTGTCGTGGTGGAACACGATTCCTTTCCGATTAACCAAAGAAGGTCTCTTCTTTTAGTGCAGTGTTCAATCGATCCAGTTGTTGACAGTAGACTTGAGCGGTGATTGTTTGGTTGTGCGCTAAGGTTTCAAAGTGTATTACACCACCTTTATCCCACCAAACACTAAGCAACACCTTCCGAGGGTGAAGATTTGGTTTTGGCTGTGGTGTCGCTGGTTCTCCGGCACAAACCCACTGTCGACGGCGCTTAACATTGTGGTACAGTATCCACTTTTCATCACCAGTCACTAAACGGTGCAAAAACGGATCTTGGAGTTCACAGGAATGAAGAGCTGTGCTAATGTTTACCCACACCCTCAGATTGTCGACCGACAATTCATGTGGCACCCATTTTCCTAACTTAGGCACTTTCCCGAGTTGTTGCAAATGTCGATGGATGGTGGACGGGGATGAATTGAGTTTCCGGGCCAATTCTTCGACAGTTGTTGAACAGTCTTCTTCAAGTGCGGCTAACAGCAGGTCATCATCAAACTCAGCAGGGCGTCCAGAGCGTGCTGCATCTGTCAAACAGCAGTCACCATTCCTAAACTTTTGAAACCATCTTTGACATTTCCTCACATGCAGAATATCGTTGCCATAAAAGTCCTGAATGTTTCGCGTTGCTTCAGTAGCACTATTCCCTTTTTTGAACTCGTAAAGCATTATATGCCTGATATGCTCTTCTAATACCGCCATGTTTGAGGGGTTCACAAAAAGCAAAACACACGTCTTCACTGGTCAAGGTCTGTAAAGTATGTAGCGAAACACGATAGATCTCTTAGATATAACCTTCGGAAAATTTATGCTTAAACAGAGTAGGACTAGTTTAAACTTAATCTATCTTAAAAACGACATTACTTATGGGATGACCTGATTATATTTTAAGTTTCCGTTCACTATATTAATTTTTTGTATCTGATTTTATAATTTTAGCAGTGATGATGGAAAATGAATATATATATATATATATATATATTAATATATATATATATATATATAGCTACGTCGTGGCCAATATCGTAACACCGCTTCCCGGAGATCAGCGAAGTTAAGTGACAATGGGTCTGGGTAGTAGTTGGATGGGAGGCCGTCCTCTGCGCCCAGATTATGTAGCGACCCGTGGTTCGGATCCCACGTAAAGATGTAGGTCCCCTACGTCATGTGACCTTAGATGTTGCGAAAGGGGTTAAACATCCCCCACCCCTAAAAAAAAAAGTGTGTATATATATATGAAAATTATTTCACTTATGATGAATAAAACCACGAAGGAAAGGAAACACAAAAAGGTGCTCAAGCGCTTTCGTCTAATGACATCCTCAGGAACACTGAAGTACATAAAAGGTTACGGCCTATATATAGGTTACAGAAAGAAAAAAAAATAAATAAATAACATACACAAACATACATATATATATATATATATACATACATACATACATACATACATATCTACACACACACACATATATATATACAGTATATGCAATAAACGGAGAAGTAAAAATAAAAATTAAAGATTAGAGGATTAACAAAGAGGCATACAGATTTGTAAGGAAAAATATCGATTTTTAGCACAAGATCAAATGAATTAAAAATACAAATTTATACTGGAAATCTACCCGGGTTTTAACACTTTGCCTTTTAGAGTCAAGTTTCGATATATATAAAAATAAAATGAAGATTAAAAGTTAATAAAGTAGCGTACAAGTTTACCAAAGATTTAGCGTCCTACCCTTTTTATCTAAATTTGTTTTGAAGGAATTCAAAACAACAGGATCGAGTTGAAAAAGACCTTTGCTTATGTTGAAGTTATTTGAAAGTTGGATAATGGCAGACTCAAGAATATTTCTATTGACAATGTTGCTAGAATGAAATAAAACTGAAGCATTATTCCAATCAATACAGTGGGATATAACTGACAAATGGACAAAAAGAGCACTGGACAACTGTCCTGTTCTAACGGAATATTGATGCTGTTTTATACGTGTGTGCAAATCCTTTCCCGTCTGACCTATGTAAAAGGAATCACATTGTTTACACCCAATTTTATAGATAATGCCTGAATTATTGGTAGGGCTATTTTTTACTATGATATTTTTCACAATATTGTTATATGAAAATACTACATTAATATCCAAAAGTTTAAGTACATTAGCAATGCCTAAAAGCCCGGGAAAAATGGAAGTACTAAAATATTTTTTGACAAAGTACGAGTGTTATTATTGACACGATAGAAAGTTCGTTTTGCCTTGTTGAGACAAGATTCCATAAACGCAGATGGGTAACACAGATCACTTCCAATACCGTTGATTTTTTCCAATTCGGCATCGATGTATTCCGGACTGGCGATCCTAAGGGCGCGGAGAAACATTGATGAAAAAATGGCCTTCTTAGTGGGGGTGTCATGTCCCCAGTAAAAGTGTACATATTATCAACAAGTGTTTGGGATGGCCATGGGCAACCCCTTATCGCCCCTCCTCTCCAATATTTATATGGAGTTTTTCGAAATTACTTACATTCCGAGAATCCTGGGGGTTGGCATCCCTTGGTTGCAGTACGTCGACGATATTTTGTGTATCTGGCCCATGAATCGTGACCTGGATAACTTCCTCCTCCAGTTAAATGATCAAGTCCCCTCCATTAAGTTTACTTTAGAAGTGGAACAAGACAATTCAATCCCATTTTTGGATGTGCGGGTATATAGGGAAAGCCCAGGTTTTAAGTTTAGTATCTATCGGAAAACAACAAACAATTTGTCCTACGTACACTTTTACTCGGGACATGACACCCCCACTAAGAAGGCCATTTTTTCATCAGTGTTTCTCCGCGCCCTTAGGATCGCCAGTCCGGAATACATCGATGCCGAATTGGAAAAAATCAACGGTATTGGAAGTGATCTGTGTTATCCATCTGCGTTTATGGAATCTTGTCTCAACAAGGCAAAACGAACTTTCTATCGTGTCAATAATAAAACACGTACTTTGTCAAAAAATATTTTAGTACTTCCATTTTTCCCGGGCTTTTTAGGCATTGCTAATGTACTTAAACTTTTGGATATTAATGTAGTATTTTCATATAACAATATTGTGAAAAATATCATAGTAAAAAATAGCCCTACCAGTAATTCAGGTATTATCTATAAAATTGGGTGTAAACAATGTGATTCCTTTTACATAGGTCAGACGGGAAAGGATTTGCACACACGTATAAAACAGCATCAATATTCCGTTAGAACAGGACAGTTGTCCAGTGCTCTTTTTGTCCATTTGTCAGAGTTATCCCACTGTATTGATTGGAATAATGCTTCAGTTTTATTTCATTCTAGCAACATTGTCAATAGCAAATATTCTTGAGTCTGCCATTATCCAATTTTCAAATAACTTCAACATAAGCAAAGGTCTTTTTCAACTCGATCCTGTTGTTTTGAATTCCTTCAAAACAAATTTAGATAAAAAGGGTAGGACGCTAAATCTTTGGTAAACTTGTACGCTACTTTATTAACTTTTAATCTTCATTTTATTTTATATATATCGAAACTTGACTCTAAAAGGCAGTGTTAAAACCCGGGTAGATTTCCAGTATAAATTTGTATTTTTAATTCATTTGATCTTGTGCTAAAATCGATATTTTTCCTTACAAATCTGTATGCCTCTTTGTTAATCCTCTAATCTTTAATTTTTAATTTTTATTTTTACTTCTCCGTTTATTGCATATATATATGTATGTATGTATATATATATATAATATATATATATATATATATATATATATATATATATATATATATATTATATTATATATATATGTATTGTGTGTGTTATTTATTTATTTTTTTTCTTTCTGTAACCTATATATAGGCCGTAACCTTTTATGTACTTCAGTGTTCCTGAGGATGTCATTAGACGAAAGTGCTTGAGCACCTTTTTGTGTTTCCTTTCCTTCGTGGTTTTATTCATCATATATATATATATATATATATATATATATATATATATATATAGTTTTGATATCTTTGTAGACCACTTAACGTCACTATTAAAAGGGCCACATGAGCTTGAACAGTCAATATTCGTTCGGCGCCTTCACACTCGTATTAACTCATTAAAACGATGAATGGCTGTCACTGTTATTAAAACGATGAATGGCTGTCACTGTTAATTTGGAGTTGAGAAATGAGATGGTCTCTGATCTCGTGTTCAGTATTTGTTCAGACTTCAAGAAAACCGCTCACGGTTTTTAATATCTCAAATATGGAATCCTTTACGTATATTTTTTTATTAAAAAAAAAAAAAAAATTAACTGGTCAACTTTATTAATGAAATAATATACATTGGGCCAAAAATGTACAGTTTAATACAGAAATACGCGAGCAGAAATTTTAAACTGATTTACACACACACACACACACACACACACACACACACACCACGGTGTCCCCCAAAATGTGTTTTTATTTGGCCGTTACTTTATAATAATGAATGTATACAGTATTTTATTATTTTTTCAGAGAGGTAACAGCTTGGGATTTTTATTGCACTTAAACCTTCATGCATATCTTTTATTACTTAATGAATAATAAATATTTTATATTAAAACCACTCTTTTCACCATTTCATACTTAAAGCAATTGCTTCTCCTAATTACGAAGTTAGAAAAAGATACCACTACCAATATCGACTATAACCTAGTAAGGCTATAGAAGGCCTTGCTAACCTACTGCATTTTGATGTGAACTCTACATTCACACTGGTTTTAGCAGCATGGACCACACCTCCACACACACTACTCGTGAAACAACTTTTTGAGGAAGCATTTTTCCTGGCGATTAATCTCCTCACACGGCCTCCACACTCACCTGATGTCACGCCCCCTGAATTTTTTCTTTGGGTCAACTAAAATAGGATCTATCCTACCCGAGCCTAAGACACTCGAAGAACCTAAAGATCAAAGTCTTTGACGGGGGTTCTTAACCTCTGGGTCGCGACCCAAACTTGGGTCATTAAATTGTCATTTATCATTTATTTATGTTATCCCTAATCATTTTACCATTATTATTTATTTTATTATATATTACGAGTGGACTGTTTGAAGACATTAGTCGCCGAGCTAGCCCCGGAACCAGAACTTGGATCGCAGCCTAAAAAAGATTAAGAAGCCCTGCTCTATGAGGTAATCAACAACATCCCAGCTGAATTATTTCGAAAAATTGTCAAATATTCGTATGAAGTTGAATATTGTTTTTGAAAAAACTGGCGATTACACTGAACATGTTTAATTATAGTTAATACACTCGTATGCTTTACATACCTATTGCATTTTTCTTTGCGTCTAGATTATTATTAATTTTTTTTTTTGCTTATAATATTTACTTAGAAATAGGGGATTTTGGGGACACACACACACACACACACACACACACACACACACACACACACACACACACACACACACAGTCTAGACTGTCCCCCCAAATTTTTTTTTGAAAATTGAGTTCGCATACCGTCAATTGATGAGGTTTGGTCTTAGAATATGCCTGGTAAAATATAGGGTTGATTGAGTAATATTAAGTGACTGATCAGAGGACATGAAGTTTGCTGAAATAGGGTAAATTTCGCATCCTCTGTATTGTACAGCACAATATTTAAATGTAAGTTTTTCTTCATTTATGTATTATTTATGGCTTTTTCTTGTTACTAATGGTTATCATTTATGTGTCAGAAATTGTTTGACATACGGTATCTCGTGCAAATGCAAGTGGCCTAATAAAGATTGCGTAATCTTATTTGGCAGAAAATTTATCTAACTATATTTAAGCTCACCACAAAAATGACAAACTAGAACGCAAAATACAGTATGGCTGATTGGTGTCATGGTAAATAATGTTGCTGGAAATCAGCTTCCAACACTTAGACGTGCTTTGTCGCTTATTCCATGACATCAAAAAGGAGAAGCAAACGCTACCAGAAGCAGCATCAATTACTGTTGATGAAACGTTGGTAATGTGAAGGAAGGCCAATATATCAACATCACAAAAAACGAATGTTGCCGCCAAACTCGAGAAAATCTATAACCAGTATGTATGCTTGAGGAAAAATAAGCATAGAAAACGCAGCACCCAAGAATCTAACGCAAAAGCATTTGAAGAACAGTTTGATATTCTTTTTGATATATCTTATGCAAATGCAAGTGGCCTAATAAAGATTGCAGAAGATTGGGAATTTCTGGAAGATCAACGTGGAGTACGAAAAATGTACATGGCTGGTCAAGATAAGGTTTTCATGGCAAAAACGGAAAGGAAGGAAAAGAAACTAGAGGCAGAAAATGAGCGTTGAAAAAAAACATGACATGAACGCTGATGAAAAGCAAACAAAGACAGGGAATTCAAAGGATGAACTAGATTCTACATCAAGTGACACTGAGGAGGAAACATGCATAAGTGAATACCATAAACGAAAAATCTTCAATTCCGTGCCATCTACTTCTATTTCAACTCCCTCGAAACGACAAATATCAAATCCAAATCCTCGGCGAATAATCAACGATCCTAGGTTCTTTGCTGCATTGGATCGTACAAATACATCTTTAAGAGAAGCAATGCACATAGTTACTCCTCCTCTCTAGGCAGCTGGAGTTGATATTAGGGAGGTTACCCTCTCAAAATCATCAATACAAAGATCAAGACTGAAATCTGGAGCCAAGTTAAGTAAAGAAATAAAGAAAACATTTAACCCAGAAACTACTATTTATGCATTTCGATGGAAAGCTACTCCCCAATTCTGATTGAGGAAAATCTGACCGTTTAGCTGTTATTCCCTCGGGTAGAAATGTAGAAAAACTCGTACAGTTAGAGGAATGGGATGGCATACGAAACTGGATTGCTGGTCTTTGTTTTGATACAACAGCCAGCAATACTGGCATCCATTGAGCAGGGACTCCAGCAGAAAATAGTTTTCCTAGCTTGCCGCCACTACATTCTTGAAATAGTATGGGAGCTATTTTTGACAAATTCTTTTGTATCTCGAGGGCCTGATATAGATATATTTGCAAGGTTCAAAGATCAATGGTCTTGGTTAGACGAAAGTAAATATACTCCCCTTGAAAGTGATGCCAGAGAAATGTCAGAAAAAGAATTAGGATGGGTGAAGCGGGAACGTGATGACCTGATACAATTTCTGCATGCCACGATTATCAGGAATTCCTAGAGCTACTAGTCCTCATTTCTTTGGGGGAAAAAAAACATCAAGAGGGATACACTTTACAGCTCCTGGAGCATACCATAGTGCAAGATGGATGGCAAAAGGCATTTATTGCTTAAAAATCTATTTATTCCGAGATGAGATTAATTTGAGAAAGAAAGAAAAAGAAGCCATGAGACGTATTAACTTATTTTGCGTATCAATATGTACAGGGTGTCCCAGAATTAACTATATTTCAATGAAATCGGACAAATTTTTAAAAACACTTTTATTTATGTTTATCATGTTTAATGTGTGTTAAAAATGTATAATTTCTAAAAAAATGTTATAATTTTATTTTCATAATTTTTTCATTATCTGGTCCAATGAAAGACCGTCTGAAGTCATAGAATGGCAAAGAGAGACTCCAAAAGTTAACGTGTGGCTTGGAATGACCAAATCCAAAATTTATGGCCCATTCTTCTTTGCGGAAGCAACTGTAACAGGTACCGTCTACCTTGATATGCTTCAGCAGTTTCTCGAACCACAGCTTCTTGATGATGGCATTCTTGATAATGTTGTGTTTCAACAAGAAGCATTGATCTTTTGGCGATAAACCTTTGTTTTTATGAAACCCCATGCAAAGAAATCCAGGGGTGTCAAATCCGGAGAACGCGGAGGCCAAGGTCGAGGTCCTCCACGTCCAATCCACCGATTCGGAAGGCGTCTGTTGAGGTATTCTCGAACAATTAGAGCATAATGACATGGTGCTCCATCTTGTTGAAAAACACATTATCAAGAATGCCATCATCAAGAAGCTGTGGTTCGAGAAACTGCTGAAGCATATCAAGGTAGACGGTACCTGTTACAGTTGCTTCCGCAAAGAAGAATGGGCCATAAATTTTGGATTTGGTCATTCCAAGCCACACGTTAACTTTTGGAGTCTCTCTTTGCCATTCTATGACTTCAGACGGTCTTTCATTGGACCAGATAATGAAAAAATTATGAAAATAAAATTATGAAAAAAATTTAGAAATTTATACATTTTTAACACATATTAAACATGATAAACATAAACATAAATAAAAGTGTGTTTTTAAAAAATTTGTCCGATTTCATTGAAATAGTTTAATTCTGGGACACCCTGTATATAAAAGCCTGGTTTAATGCAACAAGAGCTGCCAGTGCCCCTATCAATGATCTATGAATGATAACAAGGATGGAAGATTACCAAGAAATTGATAGAGATATCGACTGTGGCATTAGGCAAACTCAGATCCCACCTTTGGTACTTACGCGAGGATTTAGCACCTTTAGCATTTTTTTCAGAAGTCAACAACTCGGAAAAGGGTGCAATGGTGCAAGCTCTTGGGAAACCAAGCTAAAACTGAAGGTCTTCGCAGAGTAGAATGCAAAACAATTCGGACTTTCAAATGTAAGAATCTTTCTAACTTTATAACGTGCAATTCATTAACTTTTTTCAAGGCTATGAAAATTGATGAATTATTTCTGACAGAAGATCCAGCTGCATGGTTTGAACACCCAGCATATGGAAAGGATTTAATATCCCAGCTGAAAGTGGTTAATGACTGCGCTGAAAGAATGGTAAAACTTTCCACTGATTTTAATGAAACCATTACGACCAGTGAAGAGCAGCAACGCCAGTTTCTTTTTCAAGTTGAGTTCCATCGTAGAAAAATTTTAACTCCTACAAAAACAAGTTTTTTGGAAAATCAAGCCATATAAATTTATGACGCAAATTGGTATCAAAGGAAGAAATTGTGATTTCTCCCAAAATTTCATATTTTTGAATGCTGTGAGCAGTCACTAAATATGCACCAAATTGGATAAAATTTGTACATGATACATGTTTCATCAAGTGTCACAAAATAAAAACCTATGCGACTTTGAACGAATAAAAATTTTTTTTTTTAACATTACAACTTGGGACAGTCTAATACACACACACACACACTTTACTGCGGAAACGCATAACGTTTTCGTGTCCAGTGGCATTTTACGTGTTAACCCTCCCACAAAATCGTGCGTGTTCATGCATATTTCATCTATGGGACTCCAGCGTTGTACCATATAATTTGAATGAAATGCTGGTTATTATCTCGAGTGCGGGATGACAAGTTGTGTTAACTTTTATACTGTCGTAATGTAGTGACTTGCACCTTCACCCCTTCAAGAGGTGGTGGGTTTGAGTCTATCCTTGTGGGAGTAATTTTTGCATTTTATATATATATATATATATACGGAAAGTAGCTCCCTATTTTGGATTGGTAAAAAAATACGTATATTATCCATTTATTTCAGAAATAATATGAAAAGGTAGGCATACATGGTAGGTTTTCTCTAAAATTCAATGTGGGCTCCACTCTTTCCACCAGCTTCTGGAGCCGCCCAGGAATGGCGTCCACTGACTTTAGCAGGAACTCCGGCGGGATGGAGGACATGACTTCCCGAATTCGGTCCTCCAGTTCTTCCAATGTCCTCGGTTTGGTGCGGTAGACTTCTTCCTTTACCCACCCCCAAAGAAAAGTCGCACGGTTACCGCTGAAAAACGGCAGAATCGGTTCAGTGTAACGGTGTGGTGTGGTATGACCTCAGATCAGGTTGTGGGCCCGTTCCTTCTGCGCAACACCATGAATGCTGAGCGGTACCTTGCTATTTTGCGAAACGAGGTCTGGCCGGTTGTCAGCACATGGGAGAACATCGACGATCTGATATTTATGCAAGATGGCGCCCCTCCGCACTTCGCTCTTGTTGTCCGTGAGTGGCTGGATGCCCACTTCCCTGGGCGTTGGATGGGTCGTCGTGGTCCACATCAATGGCCAGCCAGGAGCCCCGACTTGACACCGTGCGACTTCTTTCTTTGGGGGTGGGTAAAGGAAGAAGTCTACCGCACCAAACCGAGGACATTGGAAGAACTGGAGGACCGAATTCGGGAAGTCATGTCCTCCATCCCGCCGGAGTTCCTGCTAAAGTCAGTGGACGCCATTCCTGGGCGGCTCCAGAAGCTGGTGGAAAGAGTTGGAGCCCACATTGAATTTTAGAGAAAACCTACCATGTATGCCTACCTTTTCATATTATTTTTTCTGAAATAAATGGATAATATACGTATTTTTTTACCAATCCAAAATAGGGAGCTACTTTCCGCCCACCCTGTATATATATATATATATGGCGCCTCGGTGGTGGTCGTTAGAGTCGCTGACTACGAATCCATCGGCCCCGGGTTCGAGACCCGACGGCAGCCGGCGCGCAGCAAAACCCAGCTGTTCATCCTTCACACAATAAAAGAAAGTGGTTGGTAGATAAATGGGTACCCTAGGTGGCCTAGTGGTTAAGACGCTGGGCTGCTGATGGGGCGTGGTTCGGATTCCACGTTAAACTGTAGGTCTAAGGTGGAGTGAAAAACTTGACCTTCGTCAGAATGAACAATTCGGGCGGAAGCTAACCAAAGGTGTGTGTATATATATATATATATATTATATATATATCTATATATATATATATCTAATATATATATATATATAAGCACACCTGACAAAAATTAGTCACCCCTCTCAGAATGTACCTAATAACGTGTGACGGCGCCTCTGGCCTTGATAACCGCACGAATCCGGCGAGGCAGAGACTCTACGAGGTTGTGCATGTACTGAACATCGATTTGCTGCCACTCGTTCATCAGCCGGTCCCGAAGTTCCGCCAGAGTCCGTGGGTGTCTATTCCTGCGCTTCACTTTCTGTTTCCAGCCTGAACAACATCTTCGACGCATTCAGGATTAAAGGCTTCATTGGACCTGCGATGTACTCGTCGCCTCCCATCATTGGAGAACAAACAAAAACGGGACTCATCGGACCAAATTACACGTTTCCAATCTGCCGCAGTCCAGTTTTGTGCCTCTGAGCCCATTTATAACGTGCCAATTTGTGACTTGCTGTTAACAGCGGCCTCTTCCGTGGTACCCTGCTCCAGATGTCCATCGCATGCAGTTCTCGTCGCAATGTCCGTTCGGAAATTGGTCGCTGGAGAACCTCATTGGTTTCTTGGAGCAATTGTTCTCTGGTTTGAAAACGATTTGCAGTTACTAGACGAGAAACATGGCGGCGGCCCTATTGTCGAGAATTGTTTTCCGGCCACAGTTACGCCGTCGATTGTCAGTTGATTGCGAACTACACCACTCTTTGTAAACTCGCTGGACAGTACGCGTTGACACCAACAAATTGGGCTACTTCAGACATTTTGTGTCCGTGGGCTCTGCCAAACACGATGGCTCCTTTTTGCCACTGAGTAACGTCTGCCTCACGACCCATTTTGCAGACTATATCCAACACACACTTTGTTCTTCACCACCTCACGAAACAGATCTGATCCTGTGTGCTACGTCACCGCTACTTGTCACTTACCAATGCTACATCAGCGCCCTCTGTGTGACCTTGAACTTCCTACTATCGGTGCTATTAGGGGTGACTAATTTTTTGTCCGGTGTGCTTATATATATATATATATATATATATATATATATATATATATATATATATATATATATATATACAGGGCGTCCCAAAAAAATGTATACACACTTTAAATAATTATAAAGGCAGTGTTTATTAAAATACATTTCATTTTCAAAATGTAATAGAATCTACAGACATTATTTAATTGTTTTGTCAACGCCTGTTTTCAAACTGACGTCCGTTCTGGTCCAGGCACTGCTGATAACGCGAAGCAGTGGAATCGCAAACATCACGAAACATTTCGTTTGGTATTTGTGTGCATTCTCGTTTAATGGCTGCTCTCAATTCAGCGACTGTTGCAGGTTTTATAGCGTAAACTTTGTCTTTTAAGTATCCCCATAAAAAAAAGTCTAGTGGTGTGAGGTCTGGTGAACGCGGAGGGTATTCTACGAAACCCCTTCGTCCAATCCACATCCACATCGTGCCAATTACCACTCGCAATACTCCACTCTTCGGTTCGGATCATCTTCATTAATAGCATGGACTAATCTTGGAATGTAACTTTTCCATTGACAGCGCTTCAAAATGCGTTTGGACAGACGATTCTGAAATTCCTACCTCACGATTCGCTTGCCGCACAGATTTTCTTGGACTTTGGTGATACGTTTCCAGTACTCTTTCTTGCTTTGTGGGCTTGTCGATGTCCGTGGTCTTCCGGAACGCTTCTTGTGGACATTCTGAACAGTTCCATCGGCTTCAAACTTATCTCTAATTCGAGTGATGGTAAGTCGCGTTGGTGGATCTGTTTGAAACTCCCTCCTAAACTGTCTTTGCACTTCAACTGCGTTTTCACACTTCCAGTAGCATTTTAGAATGAATTTCCTTTGTTCAAAGCTTAGTCTGACTGCCATTATTAATTCTAATGGGTTTAACTTGGAAAGAAAGAAACGTCAATTGAGCTATCAGCTGTTAAAGTGTGTATACATTTTTTTGGGACGCTATATATATATATATATATATATATATATATATATATATATATATAATAATAATATATGAATAGAAACGACATAAGTATTAAGGAACGTTTCTGCACACGAGGAGGAGAGTAACGAAATAATGAAAAATGAGGCGAACCGCCTGGGAATCGAACCCAGGGCCTTCCAATTGCCGGTCGGACGCTCTACCATTATGCTACCATTATGGTAGAGCGTCCGACCGGCAATTGGAAGGCCCTGGGTTCGATTCCCAGGCGGTTCGCCTCATTTTTCATTATTTCGTTATCTCTCCTCCTCGTGTGCAGAAACGTTCCTTAATACTTATGTCGTTTCTATTCATTTATATACTGCGCGGTCATTGCAGTTATTTGCATATATATATATATATATATAATTAGGCCCGGTCGAAATTTTATATTGAAAAGGTACATATTGTGAGGGGTTTGAATGGAACACAGGAACCCCTTCATAAATTATTTTCGCTGTTTAAAGCCTCCTGCCCCTGGCACAATTTTTCACTTTTTCACTTTTTGACCTATATTGACGAATATTCCATTTATACGAGATAGTGATGTGAGGCGAGAATATTCTGAGAATATTCTCTAAAATATTATTTGCTGAGAATATTCGACAATTTTCTTTTTTCTTAGTTTTAAAACATTTTTAGATTGTTTTGCAGCTTTTTAGAGAATTCTAGAATATTTCAGAACCTTATGGAACTTTCTAGAATGTGAGAGAACATTCTAGAATACTCCCGAATTGGGAGAAAATGGTATATAAAGGATGGCAAATTGTGGTTGGTTGTGGTTGTGTATAGCAAGAGCAAGTATCTACATGCGAGTTCCTTGTGAATTGTGATTGTGATAATTGTCTTGAATTTTTTATGGTACGTAGTTCTTTTTGAAGTATTTCTTTTTTTGCCATTTTGGATAATATGCATTTTATTATGTGCACACACTCGAGAAATTCAGTCACTAACATTTACATAATATTTAGTTATAACAGTAACACCATACAAAATTTCATGATGGGAAATTTTGTATTAACAAAGTTATGCACGATTTTATTTTCAATGATTTTGGTTCAATTTTTAATAATTGGCATGTGACGTCATAATAAATTGGTGTCTAAAACATTGTAAATCATTATCGGTAGATGGCGCTTGAATACGTGGCTGTATTTTTAAGTTGTTTTAGTTCATTTCATGCTTTTGTGATATTAAGCTACGGCGTGTATAGGCTGTGAACGTTATTTTGAAGATGTAATTTATATAATGACAAATGATGATGATTACACCATTGAAATTTTTATTGATCAGTGTGTTCTTATTGCTAATGTTATATGTCTGCATTGTGATTGCCTGTGTAAATTGTACTTTTCTGGTAGTTTTTTTATTAATTTTATATAATGTTGAAAAAAAAAAAAAAAAAGATTTTTTCATAAGAAAATCAATTGATTTAATCAGGTAGTTAAATAATCTTGATTTAATCACTGCCATCCCTGGTAAATACTGTACTTGAATTGAAATACAGCTTTATATAATGATTCAATAAATTTTTTGCATTAGTTAATTTATTTCTTCACTCATCCTATCATTCACTTCTGACTTAGAATTTCTCCATTTTGACAGGAACTGAAGTTAAGTTGTATCGGAATAGTTGAAAGACCCCTCAGATGTTGTAAAAAAGAAAATTCTCGAAAATTCTCGGTTCGGAGAATATTCTCAAAAAATTGTCGAGAATATTCTCCTAAAGATTATTTCGGAGAATTTTACAACATTAATACGAGACTTACTCTACATTCAGGTTTTTTGATGACATAAATCTTTATTAACGTATAATATTTTATTTAATAATGTGCATTATTAGGAAAATTAATTAAGTACAATAATATTTCAGAAGAAAAAATTAGAGGCATAATAAAGTGCTAAAATTCAATTCACGTTTTCATTGTTCCTTATCACATCAAAGGGAAGAAATTTTCAATATCATTAGGAATTTTATTTCATATGTTTCTTACTCATTCCATTGGGCCTTCCATTCAAACTTGGGCAGTTTTCGCCTTGATTCTAATGAATTTAAGATAAACTTTTGACGGTTGTCGTATCATATTCTTTCCTGACATCCCTTTGTTACTAGGTTCACTGCCCTTTCCACACTTTTGACTGTGGCATGGGAAAGAAGCTATCTCCAGTGGCTTACATCGAGCTGTAGTAGCTCATTGTCGCTAAAATTGTTTAGCAGCGGTGGAGTAGTAATGATCTCTTTGCCAATCGATCATCTCGGTGTAGTCAGTAATTGGAATGATTGAGGGTTCAGAAGCTCAAAGTTTCTGGTACCTCAAAATCCTGTTCTTGAAAGAATGATTTTCTGAGTAGCTTGCTCCCTAATTTCTAGTCTCTTGTCAGTTACCATTGATATGAGTATATTTTCTGGGTGGGCAAAGTAGGCGTTATTCTTTAATACTGGTTTTATGATTGATCTATGTTGTTCATCTAAATTTCAAAGCAAGCACATTAAATGCCAAAGTTATATGCACATCAGTTGTATTAGGATGAGATTTTATCCAAAACCACCTTGGAGCATAGAACTGCATAATAATCTTGACTATATCTTGAAGGTTTATATCGGGATTTGGCGTTGAGAGATATAATCGAAGGACCCTGTTGACGAGTTGGCCAGCGAGCATGTGAAGGATCGAGTGGACAGATCTTGAGAAGTGTCTCCAGTTTGCACTGCCGACATATATCATAGAGATATCTTTGATCACTGCTTAGCTCCTTCACAACATTTGCTGGAATTTCTTTAATATTTCCCTTTACGCGAGAATATTTGACTACCTCCAATTTTGTTGAATCTTTTTTCAGTTTATTCCCAATTGAACCCACAAAAATATTTGGACCTGTTGTTTTACCATCAATGGTTTTGTAGACGTGCATAAAAAGCAGCTCATTCAAATGTTCATTCAAATTTTTCTAACTTTTATGCGTTATCGTTCCTTCCATCAAATCCAAGGCACTTTATCTTCAGATTTTCGGATTTAGACCTAAACGTATTTGTTTCACCCATGCGATTTCTTTCTGTCAAACATGTTGGTGTGGTTAAGGATCCCCATATCTTTTAAAGCTGCATTGACTATCAATTCCTTTATCATAGCATTCACAAGATGATGTATCAAACATTTCATCATACTGAGCTGCTTTTAAGGCAAAACTTTCATTTCTTCGATGTAATGGCACCTTGTTCAATTTTGAGGCTGCTTCTATTAGTCGACTGACCTTTGGTGTTAATCGTAGGAAAAGAAAATTTCATCCAAATGTCTTCAATATCTTTTACAACAACCCTGTAACAATCATTAGCAGCTGCTGATCCTTTTGATTTAGCTTCTTCACGACGGCGCACAAAAAGGTAGTCTCTCACAAACATCTGCTTTTGAAGGAGTCAGGGCTGTTGGGAATTCCGTAGGATATCCAAAGGCTGCATTTGAGAACTTGCTTCTAGTAGTCATAGTTTATATTCAGAAGTAAAATCAAATTATATGTAATTTATAATTTATAATAATTCAAATTATAATTAAAGCAAATGCAAATTAGTTTTTATTTATCTGAAAAATTATTTCCATTTATCTGAATAAAAATATTAAGCATTAAACAAACAACTTATCATGTAACATATAACAACATTAAACATATGCAAATATGAAGGTAAAAAAGGGAGGAGGGGCATGTGATCGGGGTAGTAGGGTAGCACATGCTTGATTTTTAATATTTTGTTAGTGATAAAAAAAAACCTTCTTTTCAAGAAATAACATTTTTTCCCATTTAAATAGATGCAAATATGAGGGTAAAAAAGGGTGTGTGCTAGGGGTAGCAGGGGTAGCACATGCTTGATATT
Organism: Bathynomus jamesi; assembly: GCA_023014485.1. NCBI lineage: Eukaryota > Metazoa > Arthropoda > Malacostraca > Isopoda > Cirolanidae > Bathynomus > Bathynomus jamesi. The sequence goes on from JAJOZX010010337.1 coordinate 135,130, forward strand.
TTAATATTTTGTTAGTGGTAAAATGAAACTTCTCACATAGTGTACTCTTTAAGAAATAAATTTTTTTCCCATTTTCGACCTGGCCTAATATACAGGGTGGGCCGTAAGTTTCCATACATAGGAAAAATAAACATTTTGTTATGGACAACCATTTTTATTTATATAATATGCTCTACATGGTTGCCATTCTTTTGAAAACACATTTCAATACGTGTTCCCCACTGTTGATGAACACGCATTAGCACAGTTGACGTTATGCTTGTAATGGCGTTGGTGATACGTTCCTTTAGATGATTTATGTCTCGTATCTTTTCCTGATACACCATGGCCTTGAAGTGCCCCCAAAGATAGAAATCAAGGGGGTGAGATCTGGGGATCTGGGAGGCCACTCCACAGGACCACGCCGACCAATCCAAGCATCCGGAAACTGCTGCTGATCCAAATACCGACGCACGTGAAGACCATAATGAGGTGGAGCTCCATCTTGCTGGAAGTAAACTGGGAAGTTACCTTCCTCGTTTAGCAGGGATGGGAAAATCTCTTCTTGCAACATGTTAAGATACCTTTCGGCATTAAGATTTCCACTGACAAAATTGGTCCAATAATTCTGTCACCCCATATCCCGGCCCACACCATCACTTTACCGGCACCTTGCATCTTCGTCGGACTCAGCCAGTTAGGGTTAGCATTACTCCAATAACGTATGTTTTGCCGATTAACCTCTCCATTGACGTAAAAATTTGCTTCATCAGTAAACAAGATCTTAGTTGAAAAGTTTGCATCCTCGTTCACTTTGGTTAATGCCCATTCACAGAATTCCATCCGTCTATCCGGGTCGTCTTCACTCAAATGCTGTGCCATCTGCAATTTGTATGGATGCCATTTGTTTGCTTTCAAAATGCGCCTGATACTCGATCTGCTGACACCACTTTCTGCAGACAACCGTCGTGTACTTTTTCTGGGACTCCGTGTAAGCGCTGTAAGTATCGTAGCTGTTGTGTCTTCATCGTGGCTGTACGTCTTGGACCACCGCGGTTGATCTGCAACATTTCCAGTTTTCTGAAACTTGTTAATAAGTTTTGCCACAGTGTCGTGTGTGATGTTCGTTCCATGTTGTCTGTTAAAGTTCATTGCAACTATGCGACTGCTTCCCGACCCAGCCATCAGTATGATTTCAATTCGTTGCTCTTTCGTCAAACGCATATTCTTAGGGTATCTGAAACATAAAAACAAACGTTTAAATTTTCCTATGTATGGAAACTTACGGCCCACCCTGTATATATATATATATATATATATATATTATATATATTATATATATGTGTGTGTGTGTGTGTGTGTGTATATATATAATATATAATATATATATATATATATTATATATATTATAAACTAATTATTTAAACGCCGTTCTATTTACTTTCTTTCAAATCGTCTCTGGAAGAAAAAATGTATAAATTGGAGGCAAGTGAGCCCTCGAGGCAAAGGCTGACCGCGAGCTGGCGAGATGGAATGTGGGCCAAACTCACCAAAATACTCGCTTTCATCTCCACTCGCTTCATGCGAAATCTACTGTATATAAATGTTTTTATTAACTTCGTTGTTTGTCTTTACGTTTAATTTGTATGGTAGCATCGTAGTTATTGAATTGAATGAATAAAAAATGGAAAGAATTGAATAAAATTATTTTTGAGTGAAGGTAAAACTGAATTTAATATATATATATATATATAATGTATATATATACACACTATATATATAATATATATATATTATATATATATTATATATATATATATGAAAAATTATTTCACGAAAGTGACACGTGAAAAGTATTTATGATGAATAAAACCACGAAGGAAAAAAGAAACACAAAGGGGTGCTCAAGCGCTTTCGTCTAATGACATCCTCAGGAACATATATATATATATATACCCGCACACATATATATACACAGATTTTGTCAGAGAAAGTGAGGACCACACACACACACTGGCTTCTTTACATGCGACCTTTCCTAAAACTTACTACATTATTAACCCTGTCCATCCTTCATGGAATAAAAAGTTCTACTTTATTGGTAACCTTCGATTAGCATCCCTCCGAATTGTTCATTTTAACCAGGGTCAAACTTTTCACTCCACATTAAACCTACAGTTTAACGTGGAAGCCGAACTAAGCTGCAGCACGGGCGGGCAGAAATTGCATGGGATGCATTACTTATTGAGGTACTTTTTGTCCTTGTAACTCCCTATCTTTCATGTACACTTTCCACATTGTGTCCGACAACTATTACAGAAGCTTTCCAAATTTGTTGTGAAGATGCTTTATGCAAAAGTAATGAAAAAAGAACAGCTTCAGAGTTCATTCACACCATGCGTACACTTATCTCGTGTACACAGTGGAAAATAAAACGTACCAATGAAACTAGACTCATTTAAAATATTTAAAATTCTTATATATACACATTTTAACTGCAAACAACACAGTATAATTAATGTAAAGAACGACGCTTGTGTAGAAAGCGTTCCGCACAAGAGGAGGGAGAACGAACATGAAAAAAGGTACCACCCGGGAATCGAACCCGGGATCATCCGATTGCCGGTCAGATATGCTATCCACTACACCATGGACCTCGATCAATCAGAAGTAATTCTCCTACATACGAGCAGAAACCAATGCCCTGAGGGGGCACCTTCGCATGCCGTACATATACATTTTAACTGCAAACAACACTATAATTGATGTAAAGCGTCGTTCTTTACATTAATCATACTGTGTTTTGTTTGCAGTTAAAATGTATATATATGTACGGCATGCGAAGGTGCCCCCTCAGGGCATTGGTTTCTGCTCGTATGTAGGAGAATTACGACTTCTGATTGACCGAGGTCCATGGTGTAGTGGATAGCATATCTGACCGGCAATCGGATGATCCCGGGTTCGATTCCCGGATGGTACCTCATTTTTCATTTGTTCGTTCTCCCTCCTCATGTGCGGAATGCTCTTCTACAGAAGCGTCGTTCTTTATATATACACACACACACACACACACACACACACACACACACACACAGATTTTGTAACTGGAACCTAACCGTTGTGTAAATTACATTAATAATAATAGCTAATTCGGTTTTCCTTTTCCCCGAATTATTCATTTTGACGAGGATCAAACTTTTCACTCCGCCTTAGACCTACAGTTTAACGTGGAATCGCTGTAGCGGCTGAAATGTCAACGCCTGATCTTTCAACCACCCCAGCGTATTAACCACTAGGATACCTAGGGTACCCATTTATCTTCCATCCCAGGCAGACATTCAATAACTAAATACAAATTAATCACCCTCCTACGTGAGAAGTAAAAAGAATAGTATGGCAGCAAAACATGATAATGCACAAAATATTCTAGATTTGATGTTTGTGTCATAAATATTACTGTGCTGTTAATGTCAGAGTAATGAAGAGTAGCGGCGCTAATTTTGTTTCCTGCGGTACTGAGCTGTGCGACTGATGAATATATTCCCATAACGAAATGCATCCGAAAAAATGAGGCTCAATTTAGTATGGCCGCAATTATATATTCCTATAACTTACGTCCGAAAAATTGAGGCTCATTTAGTAGGGCCGCAAAAAATAATAATGCACATTCTGGAAATCTTCTATAGAGATGGTTGTTGCAGGGGACATTGCGTAAAGGGGTGGGTTGGGGAAAACTGAGATAGCTTGACAGCAAAACGCACATTAGTATTGTGGGAAAACAGAATAGCTTGACAGCAAAACGTAATAATGCACAATCTGGAAATCTTGTATAGAGATGGTGGTTCGATGTTGCGAGGGATATTGCATAAAGGGGTTGGTTGGGGAAAACCAAGTATGGGCGCAAATATTTCCGTGGTAGAGACAGCAAGGGATAATACGAGCTTTAAATCTACGGAGAGAATATAAAGACACAGTTAGTCGTCCAAAGCATGGACCCGTTATATCCATGTTACGATTGGTACACAAATTAGACCTCACCCAGTTACAGTGACAACCGTTCTTAGTCTTTGGGGCGGTGCTTCGTGATAGTGCATATAAAAGGAAATATTTTCAGTTGGGAGTCAGTTATTTCCACCAGTGAATAAACATTCCTCTGCCAGTGAGTAAATATTCCCTCCGCCATGAATCAAGAAATTTATAATTTTCCGGATTTATATTAAGGCGGTGACATTGTAGCATTGTCTACATTAATATTTTTAACGCGGTTGACCGGGATGGATTATTTCCAACGCAAACCGTTGATGATATTTGCAATGACGTTCCTTACGATCCGACGCAAGGGACTACCATAGAAATGTAAGTGTCTAACTTTATTTTTTTTTTTAGAATTATTCACAAACTCAGAAAGAGGATTATTTCAACATATATATATATATATATGGAGGGATGTATCTCGTCAAATACTTCATCTAGGTAATCGAATTATGCTAAAATCGATTCATTGAATTTTTTTAGCATCTTTTGAATGTTTTTTTATAAATGTTGTTCGTAATTATCTCAAAGGAACTTCTCTGAGCGGTTCAGATATCTTCACATTGTAATACGTTTACTATATGTATACTCTATATGTTTTTATTAAAAAAGATTTAGTATGAACATTAAGGTCCGATGAGGATTTGACACGTGTTATACAATCTTTTGAAGAACCTCGTATCATGGACCTGAATACGGAGGAATTACCGAGCAGTCAGCCCAACGATTGTCACATCATTAACGAAATAGTTTTTTTGTTTCGATCGTTTTTTAGGGGAAGACATGTATTTTCATCAATTTATTGAATGAAAGAAATCATTTTTAGTACAACAACCATCTTAAACTACAGAATATACAAACTAACGTTACAAATATATATATACATGAATAAAACATACTATACAACGAGTACGCACATTTGGAAAACGGCTTTTTATCTGTCTGCATACCATTTCATCGTTTCGTTGTGTGACATGGGTCGAATAATTTTAAAAAATTTATAAAGTCTTACCACGTGACATGCATGAGAAATGAAAATGCAGTACATCCCGCATGTATCACTAAAATATCCTTGTAACCGGAATGGGTTACATACAACTTCGGGGATATATAACTGATCGAGGAATTTTACAATAACAGGGTCACTCCAGGGTTAAATTCCGAGTGAATCAAAATAGTACATGCGGTCCCTATTTTTAAAATAGATTGCAAACCAATGAATCCCTTCATTACCGATGACATCTGTGTTCACAATAAGACTACCGCAATCTCGCGAAGTTGGCAAATTCAATGTTTCATTCTTCGCAAACACGCCGATAAATTTGGAACGTGTGATTTGTTCACTATTCATTACTCTGTGAAGTGTATTCGCATCTATTTTAAAAGTCAGTGATAACGCCCCTAAATCTGTCTACTATTAGGGCTTGCGACTCGAGGTATACTAGTACACTAATAGGCGCGTCTATAGGCTTGATGAATTCCAACCTGACTGAGACGTTTTGCACTCTGTTGTGGACGACTTAAATGCGTATTTACGCTAGCAGATAAGTCAGGTGTAATGTCAAACGGATAAAGGTTAAATTGATCATGAATTCTTTGTTACTCCATTACCGAGCTCATCACAATCACCCAATATGGGCCAGATTACTATAGGCTCGCGCGCAAAGCGGTAACACATCTGATGAATAGTCCGTATTCAATGTTCCTCCCAACACAATGCCATTAACGTGTTATATTTTTAAGTCCGAAATTCTCGAATTTAAAGGCACTTTATATTTTCCATTCACCGAAGAATGGTTCTGCATTCCGATTAATATCCTTTTAGGAAGATTTCCTAGGGCGATGTTTTTTATCTGCTTCGACGCCAACCCTGCAGGCACCGTCTATAGTTTGATTTGTACTCTGTTAATAGGGTATTTTACTGTGGCGTTTAGTAATTTTTCTCAATTTCTAGTTGTTTTGGTGAACTTAATTTCACTCGCCGTACGCGGAGGTGTGTGTCCATAATGTGAACCACAACGGGCTTTGCTCCCTCTT